>MU899045.1:0-10976 GCA_036418205.1 Ostertagia ostertagi | reverse complement strand
TGGGGAAAACTAATATTCATCATACAAATCATCAACTGCGGCGCCCTGTGTGATAGATTGCTGATGCGCGCGATGGACGAAAATGTTTTTTGCCCCTTCATTGTAATTCTTCTTGGAGGCACAACCCAGGCAGAAGTTGTGTGAACGCTTCCCTTCGGTCTGTAGGATAGACCCTAGAGGACAATCACAATGTGGCGTTCCCGTGCACGGAAACCAACCGACAAGAGCGCTTGGGCCTTGCAAAGTAAGCTGCTGAAGCTGCAGATTTTTTCTCTTATCAGGCTGTTGTCTGGCGCTCTCTCATCTGTAGCGCTCTCTCGCCTCATACTCTCCTCTCCGCGCTTAGTCTCTCATTCCCTTAGCACAGCCGATTAGGAAGGTGAGTGAGCCCTTAACCTGAGCGTTTTCG
Source organism: Ostertagia ostertagi (assembly GCA_036418205.1). Lineage (NCBI taxonomy): Eukaryota > Metazoa > Nematoda > Chromadorea > Rhabditida > Trichostrongylidae > Ostertagia > Ostertagia ostertagi. The sequence continues at coordinate 10,567 of MU899045.1, read as the reverse complement.
ACGGATTCTTTTCCTTTTTCTTGCCGGCCCATTTCGCACCAATACATTCGCATTCGTGTGCAGGAACCACATCAATTGATCCTTTAACTAACGTCGTAACGAAGGCTAAAGTGGTGTACGATAAGTGGCACCACTTCCCCGCGTGCACAATCCGGAAGTCAAATTCTGGAAGATGGATGGGCCTGGATGGGGTCTAACCAGGAAAGGCATTCAACTTCCCATGGAACTTTGAGATGAGACCCAGATATATCGATAGAGCTTCAAACGCTGATTACAAATATGGAAACTAAAACTGCAAAATGAACCTGCCAAGGAAGTTGTGAGCAGTCAAAGTTGGCTGGAAGTAAAGCATTACACTAGCCTCCGGGCTTTCAAAGTCGCCGTGGAGTAGTGGTAGTGCTCTCGGAATTTGCGCTCCGACGGGAGGAGAGCTTATGACCTCCAGGGTGAATAGCGAGGGCACCACCACTGCTCCGCGGCGACTCTGAAAGCCCGGAGGCTAGTGTAATGCTTTACTTCCAGCCAACTTTGACTGCTCACAACTTCCTTGGCAGGTTCATTTTGCAGTTTTAGTTTCCATATTTGTAATCAGCGTTTGAAGCTCTATCGATATATCTGGGTCTCATCTCAAAGTTCCATGGGAAGTTGAATGCCTTTCCTGGTAAGTCTCCTATCCTTTAGGAGTCGGCTAATTGGGAGAATGGCCTGAAAGTTGAAAACTTTAATATTCCACTTCGATCAACAAGGTAAGTTATCGCATGAGCCAAAATCTTATTCAAATTACGCTTCTTTATGGAAGTGGAATGCACGGCGCATGCTTAGAAGGGATGTCAACGCCGAATGTTTGCAAATTCATGCCCTGAAATTTAATTTATCTAATCAGAGAAAGGCGCAACGAAAGTGACTATATCTTTTTCATGCTCCTTTAACACATTCACGACGACGCCCCTTTTCCACTTTTCGGTCGCGTGGGACGGACGCGATTTTGTGGGCGCCGCCGCCTCACCACATAACCGCAGATTTTGTTTTGTAAATGAACAAAAACATGAATGTCACAAAATAATTTCTGCAATGTCCAATGCGTAAAGATTATCTAAACATATAACAGTAGGATTTCGATCAGAACGACAAATAGTGGTTACGAAAAGAGAGCATTTATTCACTTTCCCCGTGAAGGAATTTAAAAGCATTTTACACTCGATTACGAGGTTTGCCCACCTATCTGTCCATTCCTAGCGCCTGGCAAGCGATTATCAGTTGGCAGCCCATATGGGCTGCCATCGTCCCAGGAGCGCATGTTGTTGGCAGCCCAGCCCATATGGGCGGCCATCGGCGTGAGATATGTTCGTTTCTTAGGCCTGGCTCCACTCGTGGAAATTATAACTGGCAAGTGTGACGGGGAAAAAAACATGCCCAGAAGGGAAAGCGCCCTTCTAGATTCTACTATTTTGCATAGAGCAGTATTCTTTGGTCATTAAATCGTGGGAAAGCCACAGCTAGCCCGAAGCTTAGCGAGCTTTCTCCGAGAAAATCTATTCAAATCTTGCTTTTATTTTCGTAAAATTGGCGGCCTGTGAAGATGACTGCTTTGGAGTACTCGCTGGCACTTTGTGTCTGGTTCGCGATTGCACTTCACAGAACTCTTAGTGAGCAATAGCTCGCCAGGCACGGAAAAGTCGCACTTGATGAGCAGCTGTGAGAAATTGATAAAAGAGCATGTACGACACTGTGGAAAAAAACCACAAAGGAAGAATTCATTCATGAAAGCAACTACAAAGTGAGGGAATGCAAGAAACAGGGTGTACAGGAAGTGTGGTCGTCACCTTGAAGTAATGTATTAACTGGTTAGCACTGGTAGGTAAAACACGCGAGATAAGCTTAAAGGAATCTTGCGCGGAAAATTCTTGCACTCTTTCCTAACATGAATATGTCAGTTGTGATCACTGGAAATAGCACACAAAGTTTCACGCATGAAGATTCGGTTTCTGAAGAGAAACAAACGTACAAAAACTACACGTTATGGACCATCGAAGGACCAGGAGGCAGAGCCAGGCGAGGCATGGAAAGAAGACGGCGTTTGGCCGGCTACGTACCAGGCGACGCAATGAGAGAATCGGGTTAAAGCGCGCGATTTCGGAGAGTGGAGACAAATCGATCGATGGAATAGGATGGAGTAGAAGTGTAAGATGTGAATGCAACGAAGCAGAAGGCCAGAAAGAGCTTCTAGTGAATGCACTCCAAGAACCAAGTTTGAGCATCCCCGTCGCCAGCATTCGTGAAAGACGTCCGTGGGCAATTCGAACGCGTAGCAGCCTTTTCGAGTTTTCGAATTTCTAATCAAAACGAAAGCAATACTTCAGTTTCTTTTCACTATTATCGTGGATAATGAGTCTCAAGCCAGTGATTTATGGCTGAAATAGAATCATGATTTTTCCGCGCAAGATTCCTTTAACACCTGCTCAAGGAAGTTCCAGACAATGACGTGCTGTTCAGCGCAGTAAATTTAAAATGAAGAAAGCGTTCAGCTTTGTGCATAGGACTATTCTTCCCGGGAAATCCGAGCTCCACCATTTTCGGATAAGTTGGTTAAGGTTAGCTCCAGTTAGAAAGTTATGAGCACAAACAGCACCAGCGAACTCTTCATGTTACACTAAAGAGCTCGTGAACTCCCGGTTTTGTTAGTGTTATTTTATGTGTAGTACAAGGTGGGGCAAAATTACTAGTGCAAATACCACTGTTTGACTTTCATTCCGTAAGAAAGTTTTGAAAGCCAAATCTAGCTATGAAAATTATTCACTACAAATATGACCGTTTGAACTATATTAGTCCACTAATCTCAAAATGATCCCTTTTAGCTATGACGCAATTTTTCAGAAGTCTGTTGGGCAGTTCCCCTGCTGCACTCTGATGATATTCACCATTACCGCTTCAAAATTGCAAGAGCAGGTTTCAGGAAACTTAAGTTAGGTATCACATAGAGTAGGCTTTTCTCCACAATGAGACTCATACAGCGCCAATCGCGTCAAGGCTCATAGAACTAAAGGTCATCCGTCGTATCTGGTGAAGTCAGGCATGTGTTCGGCGCACCATTGCTCGGCCACCCTGGCTGGAACGGAATCTTGCTGAAGCACACGAAGTCTTTCAGAGCGCGTATAAATTTTTGATCGCTCAAGGGTTCCTATGCAATCTTTTTAAACTTGAATTTCAATTCTAACACCGCTTTCGGCAAAATCAAGGAGAGTCTTTCTGCTGAGATAACTTCATTTCTAACCGTAACGTATTGGGAATGCTCCGTCTTTTCATGGAGTCATCCTTTGTCAGTAGCATCAGCGGAACCCAAGTATGGATTGTATCAAAACATGGCAATCGTAATGCTGGGACGATATTGATGATCACTATCCAGCCACATGGGGAGCGAGGGTCACGGTCTTCTGAAAAATTGTGTGAAAGCTGAGGAACTCCATTTCCAAAACTGCTAATACTTCCAGAAAGTCATATTTGAGGCAAACATCATTCGTAGTGGAATTCGATCTAGAATTTATTTTGAAATGAACATCAAAACGCGAGTGCACCTGCCCACCACAAATGTGCTTGCTCCCACTTGCCATCCTGAGTGGGAATTTTGCTGACGAACACAACGACAAATAGCTTATAAAGACACAGAAGTTGAGTTGTTCATGTAATAGAAGGGTTTACAATGAATATTCAAACGCCCCTAACATGGTAATTAAATGTGGGGCGCGTCACAAAAAATTAATTGAGATTGCTTACTTTGTGTTTTGATCTTTCGACTAGGGAATTTTTGGACTCAGTCTTACACACACGACTTCGGAAAAAAGGAGGAAGTGGGGCTGCTTGGAAGAGGAATGTGGAGGCTCCTATATTGCTGTTCAAACAAAGAATCCTCCGTCATAATGAAATATTAATATAGTTATATTTAGATTTGAGTGCTTGCAGTGTTGTTGGTCCAGCCACTCTAAGGTAAAGTTTCGGCAACAGTCCCTCACTTGAAAGGCTGAGTTCTGTGAAATATAGTGAAGGAAGCCTCTGCAAAACGCCGACTGAACAGTACAGTTTATCCTCTCGGGTCTACGATTTCAAGTTACGCAAAGAAAATTAAAATAAGCCGCGATACAGAGAAGATATAGAGAGAAATGGAAGATTACTACAAAGTATGAGGGAAGTAGCACAAAACTATTAGGAACTTTCCTCGGTGACAATCTCTCAGAATAAAACAACACAACTCCTTTCCAGTGCCCATAATTAAGCATGGAAAATATGGTCCAGGCCTGCTTTTTGAAGACCTCGGATGAAGTAAGCTTAAAGTGATTACGAGTGTATCGACGGCACAGGCTTAGCGTTTAAATCAGTGGAAGAAAATCCTAGCACCTTCGAGAAGCCCGCGGTCACCTGCAGAGTCCAAATCCTCGGATGACGTACATTTCTCAGCGGATTACACGCGGCTCTCATGACAGAGATTATTCATCACCGAAGCCTTTAAGAATGTTTTTAATAGCCTTCTTTGCACCACTTGGGTGGTCGAGGACGCACATTTGAAGCGAAGCCGTGAATTGGAATAGAAGAAAAAACGGCACAACGAGGAAACAGAAAAGTGGAAATTTGGCAAACTGCCCAGTTCTTGGATACGTATTGTCGGATCAAGTGTATTTTCGTATGCTATACGAAGTTATTACGAATTATCATGAAATATTTCAGCCATAAATCACTGGCTTGAGACTCATTATCCACGATAATAGTGAAAAGAACTGAAGTATTGCTTTCGTTTTGATTAGAAATTCGAAAACTCGAAAAGGCTGCTACGCGTTCGAATTGCCCACGGACGTCTTTCACGAATGCTGGCGACGGGGATGCTCAAACTTGGTTCTTGGAGTGCATTCACTAGAAGCTCTTTCTGGCCTTCTGCTTCGTTGCATTCACATCTTACACTTCTACTCCATCCTATTCCATCGATCGATTTGTCTCCACTCTCCGAAATCGCGCGCTTTAACCCGATTCTCTCATTGCGTCGCCTGGTACGTAGCCGGCCAAACGCCGTCTTCTTTCCATGCCTCGCCTGGCTCTGCCTCCTGGTCCTTCGATGGTCCATAACGTGTAGTTTTTGTACGTTTGTTTCTCTTCAGAAACCGAATCTTCATGCGTGAAACTTTGTGTGCTATTTCCAGTGATCACAACTGACATATTCATGTTAGGAAAGAGTGCAAGAATTTTCCGCGCAAGATTCCTTTAAAGCTAGACACTTCAGGAGCAAAAGGACAGTAACGGTTTATTGCCTCCAACCCTTGACTACTGGTGGCGCACATGTGTACCACTTCAGTTTTGGGATTTGTTGAGAAACCCACCAGCACCTGCTAGATAGCTGATTTGTGTACATATAGAAGTTTAGTATTCCAACCAGGGTCAACCGTCACGTTCGAACATTTTCAGGGTTTTTGCGACCCCCTTTTCTCAAGGGGGTCACCCCCTTATCTCAAGGGGGTCCAGTTGCGACCCCCTCTTAGGTAATGGAAGTGCCGAATGTGCTGACTAAATGTTAAGTGAAATATTTATTTCACTCATTTTACTTCAAAGACAGTGAACTAAAACCTTTTAAAGACAATGAACTTCCATGACATAGAACAAAACATTTGAATATTGAATTCTTCACTGGCATTTGAATTGAATTCTTTTCAAAAAATCATTGAATTTTTTTCAAAAATTCAATGATTTTTTGAAAAAAATTCAATTCAAATGTTCAGTAAAGAATTCAATATTCAAATGTTGTGTTCGTAAGTTCGTAAGTTCATTGTTTTCAAATGGACAATGAACTTCCATGAAATATGAACAGAACATTTGAATATTGAGATCTTCACTGAAATTTGAATTGAATTGTTTTCAAAAAATCATTGAATTTCTGAAAAAAATTCAATATTTTTTTCATGTTGCCCAAAACTTCAAACTTCATGCTTCCGAAAGAATCACAAGAGCAGTTCAAGGGAGTAAATCAAAGAGAGTTACGTTCTCCATCAATGCATCTCCTAAGATGAGCCCCAAAGGAGCAAGAATCACAGGGCACTGGCTAATGAAAGCTATTTTTTATGGTTAGCCTCGCGAGATCAAAATTTTTGTTCGCTCACAATCACGCCAAAATGAGGATGAAAGCGAAATGTGTAAGACCAAATGGAGGGATATCCAACAAGTAACATGAAGACTGACGAACTTCTGCTCAAACAGCTGAAAAAAGAGGAAGGATTAAAGAAGAGTAGGACTGACATGATTGCGTCAGAAACCGCCGCAGAAAGCGTTTGCGTTGCGGCGTCAACCTTGGAGCGCGGCAGGTATCACCCGGACGCTGGAAAACTGGGACGCGGCGAAGAAAAAGTTTTAGGAGAGTGTAACTTTCTTGAGACGTATTTGTTTCACTTATTGAGGTAGGTTTAAACTGTGCCTGAGGTGGCTTTACAGAAAATTGCAAGGATGACCTAACTCTCCCAAAAGTATTTCTGTCAGAAGCGGAAAACCCAAAATTCTGAGAAGGCGCACCTCCAACTTTGAGAGCTCATAAAATCTTTCGTATGCGACATTTTGGAAATCTGTAAAAAGTTTTAGAAACTTCAAATATTTCTCTAACAAAAGAGTATAAAAAGTTAAGTGATTGTCCCCTTTTTCAAAAATTTGCCCCGTTCGAACAGTTCCCGTGCAAAACCGAGTTTTTAAGCTTTCAGCGACTATAACTCACTTCATTTTGATTGCTGTGTTTCCCTCTTTCCATGGGGTGAAAGAGCAGGTTTTGCTCTTTCTAATAAGCCCTAAACCATTTTTCAAAGTTCATTTTTCGAGAAAATCCCACGTTCGAACATTTCGGGCGGTTTTGCCGAACACATTCTTTGAAATCGCGAGTTTTTGGGCTTTCAACGAGCATAACTCGCTTCATTTTGATTGCTGCGTTTCCCTCTTTCCATGGGGTGAAAGAGCAGAATTTGCTCTTTCTAACAAGCCCTAAACCATTTTTCAAAGTTCATTTTTCGAGAAAATCCCACGTTCGAACATTTGGATCCCATAGGTTTTTGAGCAGCACATGCGAGGTTTCGAGCTTTCAGCAATAATAACTTCCTTCAAAGAGCATGTTGGAAAGAGGCGAAGACATTTTTGAAGACCGCGAGGTTTCTTCTTTCTTATGTGTTTCACGATTTTGTGGAAGAACCGTCCGTAGAAAAGTAGGTTCCCGAAGAAGTTCAATTTCAGCCACAAGAAGTCAAACTTTTCATGGAGATGCATTCAACTGTTCTCTATTCCTCAAGGAAAACACCGTAATTTGCCCCAAAACTGTCTCTCTGTGCATAATTAATCGAATCTAATGCGGTCTGCACAAACAATTCTTGCCCTCGGATACGCCACGCACGCGCCTGTGGCTGGCAGTCCTCGAAATTGCGACCCCCTTCCGACCAAAATGCGACCCCTTCGTTCGAACAGTTCGAACAGACGGTTGACCCTGTTCCAGAACTTGCACGACAAATCGTTACAATCAAAGCGAGTCATCCTGCGCAAGTTGATAAAATTTGTCCCACCGCATTTTACTGGTCAGAGAGCGCCAAATGTAATTATAAAAAAGGTAATCCTAATAAAGGTAATTCTACAAGTCTCGCACACTCTTCATACTTGCGCTATATGCGTTTGCGTGGTGACTCTAAGATATTGCTTCCGTGCCAACATGAGCAACATGAACGCATCAAATATAGGCGGGAAATCACCAGTCATTTAAAACAGTAGAGTGATGACGTTGCGGTGGGACAACAGTGTTGCAATATGGCATCCCTGAAATTTTCATTGTTTAAATGCTTATGCTATGTTATATCACAAAGAAAGCGGCTGCAGCGATTGTAGGTCAAGTTAGCACGGCTTAACCACAGTTGCGCGGCTTCAACTGGGTCGCAGTCCGGGATGGCGTGCGTCGCCGTGACACCAAGCCTCCGTTATCGGTTAATTGGTACTAGACTTGTCTGGGACGATTAAAACATTGACTTGTACATCGAGTTGCCCCTGCAAATCATAGTGTAGGCCAGATCGCATCCAAGCGCCACTACTAATGTACAAATGGAGGTAGAATGTGTGTCGCATCGCAAAAAGAATCGATCAATAGGAAATGCTTTATACTTTATGTCATAACAAGAATAATTCATTCGAGAAGAGATGGTGTGGTGTCAAGAGGAGCCGCTACCGCGCGAATGGTCCCGTAGATCGAATCCGGTGAGATCCAAAGTACGATCCGAGCAAAGTTTCTATTGGTGATTAGTTGTTGCTGGGAGCGACAGTCACTTCACAGAACATATCGATTTATTTTAGAGAAAGTCGTAGTCTAAGGATCGAAGACCGATGAAAACCTGGATTGAGAGGGTTTCGGTGGAAGTCGTAATTTTGACTGAGGTTTCAGGCTTCATAAATTGCTCGTCGAATTTATAATGAGAAATTTTGTCTTCGTAAGCCGATTAAAGCACAAATAGTGCAGTGGGGGTAGAGTGACGTGCGCTTTGGGAGGCGATCTAGCTTTGATGGACGAAAAAAGAGGATTCTCAGTATCACTTGATCCGGAGTACATATACAAAATGTTGAGAAATGACCTGCAATATAAGCAGACCTCTGCATAAAGTGAGAATAGTCTTCATCTTTAAGCATTTTCGGGTTGCAACTTTAGCTTCTTTCAATTTTTTCAAGGACTGGATGGAGGATAAATCTAAAAGGGGCGCTGAAAAGCAGTCAATGAAACCCCACATCCATACTGGTTTGTGTTTATGTTGGTGTATTGTATTTCCGGCTTTTGGCCCCTGAGGCATTGAGGATAAAGCATTCAGCACTGATTTATCTTTTTGCGCCACGCAGGCTTTCATTCCAAATCGTAGCAACATTGCTGTTGCGATTTAGGCTACACAAAAACTTCGGGGGCAACCAATGCTTAGTTCAGCACTTTGTCCTCCCAGAAAAGTCTGGTAGCAATTAACAGACGCCGAGGGAGACGTGGTTGGCGACGCGGCGCGATCCAGGATTTGATCACGGAGCAGGGGCATGAGCTGAGCAGGTCCACTTGGCATAACATCCTTCGTACACCAGCAGTCAAAAGTGTTCGCCGAAACGGTTTTCCGTGCTTCTCTTTTTTTGCCAGAAAAAATCAATGGTGGACCTCGAAAATTTTTTCTTTTGAACATCCTGATTCTTTAAGGGCTTGAGGATATAAAAACACTAGAAAACATAGTATATCAATCTTTGGAGGCGTTGCTCAAGCGAGAAAAAATAATACACTAAAAATCGTTTCGGCGACCACTTTTGGCCGCTAGTGTACGTTAGAGAACACCTTAACAAAGCAGGTTTATCGAAAAGGCAAAGCGGCCTTTTCTCATCAGCAGACAATCGCTGAGTCACATTTGTGGAATGTTTTGGCGAGCGATTAAAGAGGCGTTTCAACGCAAACACTACCTTTGCCAAAATCAGCATTTGAAAGTTTTTAGAGGTCATAAATCTCTCTGAAGTGGGAAATCTCCAATTGGCGTCGTCCTAGTCTGGGTAGTTCGCGATCGCCCCCATAACAATCGGAACTACACATTTTGTTTACGAGATGGCAACATAGATCGTTATGAAGTCTAGACACTGAAAAACACTTCACTTGCTCATTTATACAGGCTTCAAAAATGCCGTATACACCTTCCACCAAAACTGAGCCTTCAGCCGCAAGGTTCGAGAAGGTTCGGACGTGCAAGCGCATTTTCACGGATGTTATCTGCTTCAGTTAATGACCTCCTCGCCTTCAACAAAATTTATTTTGTCGTCCACAGTGTCTCGGATCCAACGCTTGCAAAAACCGTTAAAAATGCGGTCTTTTCTACTGGGTGCTTGTGGAAGGGCATGAGGATGTCTTGAAATCACCATGCCGCGACAAAGACCAACCCCATGCTACTTGAAGCGCTAAAAGGACGCCGGTGAAGATACATAGATTCAAGTGTCGATATTGAAGGTGCTCCCTCAGACATAGTGAACTCCTCCACAAGACTTCTTTCTTGTTGATTAAAATGAAGATCTTCAAAAAGCTTTATCTGACGAAATGAAGATCTTCCAAAAAGCTTTATTTGACGACGTTTCGGCCGGAAGCCCTTCTTCAGGTCTATAACATCATCCATACATTACGTACTTACATAAAAGAGTGAATCATCTACAACATGATATACGAAGCCACCTAACCAAGTAAAAAAGGGGAAAATCCGGGTTGAGGGAAGCGGAATGTTCTCAACGATGTTATAGACCTGAAGAGGGCTCACGGCCCGAAACTGTGTCAAATAAAGCTTTTTGGAACTTCATTTTAATCAACAGCAAAGAAGTCTTGTGAAACAAAGAAGCTCAAGAACCTTTCAATCTCAATAGTGAATTGTAGTTTGCACTCATCACTCGAGCTCATAAGCGTAGCTTTATGTGAAGTTTCTTTTATCCCCATAATTTACAGCCTCTCGGTGTTAATTCTGGAGAATGGAATAGAGCACACTGTAGCAAGAAGCCACGAGAAAAGCCGCAACACAATAAATACATA
>MU899012.1:0-13614 GCA_036418205.1 Ostertagia ostertagi | reverse complement strand
GGACTCCCCGGGGATCACCTCTCTCAGAGGTGAGCCCCACCAGCTGACTCGACGTATTAGACCCCCACGTTGGCTCGGCTTCTTCTGGGGGCTCCATGCGGCCGACGTGTCCTATCTGGGATGTTGTAAGGGCTGCTCCCAGACGGGGAGCAGGGGAAGGACACGACCGGCTTTGGGATGACAGGCGCTCCGCCAACATGGACTACGGGGCGACGTGCCCCTTCGCCTTAGCTGGCCTCATCGCGTTGCCCGGTGAACACCGACCTGCCACCGGTGGCCAGCCTCTACGAGCACCGCCGCACGGACGGCGCACGTAGCGACCGACTGACTGGCCTCGACCGCGGGGGGCTTGACCAATGGCGTGAGAGCGCATTGGCAACCGAGCGGAACGGGCCAGTGGATATTTATAACTTCCGGGGCTGATTTGGAAACGGCCGTCTGACCTACCCAACCTGCGTCTTTAACACGTAACGGAGAGCCAAATGGTGACGTACAGTCTTGGAACTTTTTTTCAAATTTTGTGTAGCATTCCAAGTAATCTGGGTATACCATTGTACACTAACAACCTTGGAGAAGAACATAAGATCCCAGGACTAGAACAGCATCATGTTAACCGAATTCACAACAATCTCTGTAAAAACGCCTTCAAGCACGAATCCTTTTTTATAAATTTTTTTCTTTCATTTACAATGATTCCAACACTCACCTTAGAAAGCATACTAATTATGGTGATGAAAAGAACGGAAGAATATGCCGAAAAAGGGTGATTAGAGAATGATCAGAATCAGGTCGAGTACCCACTAAAATATACCAGAGCACAAACCAAGCAGGCTCTAAGAAAAAATAGAAAAGCTACTGAGTGAAAGCATACCCCTAGAAGCATCACTGCTCCTTCTTGTGGAAAAATGAAGGGCAGCACTTAAAGAAGAAAAAGGACATACGAGTGAAAATCTTCTAGCGCGGAATTTTCTCGAAGTGATCCATTGCACCTTTTGCGAGCAAGCTATTTTTCTGCTCTTGTCTGCGCTCTTCCGTCAGAATAGGGTGCGGAGCTTGCGACGAGCTCATATACACGAATTTTCCCGTATACTGAGAGGCTTAGTCATGGCTGCTCAATCGAAGACTCTACTAATGTCCTTTCTGTCCCTCACGCTTGCTCATTTGTAGAGTCAAGAGATGAGTTTGAAGTAGCTTCTTCTTCTTTCATTGAATCTCTTCTCACAGGATTGAGAACTATGAGGAGGCCAGTATCTTATTGTTAGGATCCAGTACTTTAGAATGTTTGGGCACAAAAGCATTGTTTTTCAGCGCCATATACATGACAGCGGCGGGGTGGAGCTGCATAATACGCGTTATCAATCGACAAGAGCTGAGACAGACAATGATTGAACGTAACCCCATGGAAGATACAATACAGAAAAACAAAAAGATACGGCTGCTTCGTATGACCGCGTTCATAGTTCGCGACTCTGGAGATTAGGATAGTACGCAACAATGAAAAACATATGTATTGACGGTGAGATTAGGATAGTTGGCGATGGGAGATTAGATACGTATCCAATCTTGTCTGCGCAACCTCTTATCTACTACTATCCTATATCCTATCGCCTACTATTCTAATCTCCCGAGACGCGAACTATGAACACGGCCTACGAGTAGGTGTTGTCGCAAATCAGGAATTGGGTTCCTGCGCTTTATAACGCCATAGATTAGCGCTTTTGCCCCTGAATTTGGGACACCTTAACTTCAGAGCAACAACTCCAGATCAAATTGCTGGGGTAACAGCGGTTGATAATGAAACGATCGATGCCGAATTCATCGAAGATGAAAAAGAGCAAAGCTGATCGCCGATGAAGCTCTCAAACAAGGACGCTCGCCCTTCCCACTCAAATTGGGAGGGACGTATGTCTGTATCTGGACTTGCCTGCTGCATGGTTCTACTAACCAGCGCGTATTTCAACTAGCCGCTATGCCGTAATCAAAGTTGCGTGTCTTACAAGGGAGGTCGTTCAGGGTGTGGGAAGCTTTTTCAAAACGGTTTTTTGCATGCTGTAGGGACTCTCACGTAGACCACAATACTGTTTCGTTTTCGCTGAGCGGCCCCTGAAGGCCAAAAAATGGTCGAAAAAAATTCGTTAAGAAGGGGTGGTTTTTGCTGCCTTGGAGTGAAGTTTCGGACCTGTACAAACGACCACCTGCATTTTGAAGGGCGCCGATGAAGATAATATCGAAAACAACTCGAAATTCGCTCAAAATTGAAGCACTGTACGTGGTACTGCTGAAGAAAGTGTAGAGGTTTCATAGGCGTCGTCGGCACCCTACACATCGCAGCGAGCAGGTGGCCGAGTGGATAGCGTGGCTGGACTGGGGGCACGACTTTGTGGATCGAGTCCGTTCTTGGAGCTAGCTTTTGCATTTTTGATAATCACCATCACCTCCAAATTGACGCCCAAATTGCTTCAGCGTCAAAACAAACAACAACAAAACAAATATTATTCTCGTCAAAGACCGTCGTGACACATTGGGGTTTTACCTAAAAATTGGCCGGAAAAGTTCGTGGCAGCGCCAAACTGGTGCCAAATGGCGCCGACGTCAAAAACGAATGCCATAATCGTGTTCAGGACCCTGATCTACCCCTCACATGCCAAATTTCAGGAAAAATCGAGGTTTTGACCTAACTTCGAAAAAGGGGTGGCCATGGGCTACAGGTCGTCATGCACGCCAGGGGCGACTTGAATACCAGTGCGGCGCCGAAATCAAGCGCAATGCCTTTTCGGCTCACGGGAACTAAAGTGGTCTCATAGGGAAAACATCTTCCATCATGTCGCAGTCCTTGAAATCGCTCCATCTATGGACACGCAGCATTGCGACTGGAGGAGCCGTGGACCCAATATACCACGTCTTGATGAAGGGGAGAATCTGCTGACTTTAAAATCATGGTGCTGTTGCCCATCTGGTGTCTCCCATTGTCCATTTAGCAGTGGAACTTCTGGTTATTTGAGAAGGATAACTGGGAACTCGTTTCCAGTGCACCGGCTGGAGGCAACTATGGGCTACTGACCTATCACTGGCCAATTTTTCGGATCCAGGTCAAATTCTCAATTTTCTCAAGAACTTCTGATTTAGGGAATATCGAGAGCTCTGATCACGAATATGACATCAGTTTTTTTTCCGATAGCTTCAGTTTATGCTAGTTCGGCGCCATTTGGCGCCTTTCTGGCGCTACAACTTTTTCCGCCAGATTCTGGAAAAAAATTTGACTGCAGTTCTTGCTCATGGTTTTAATGATGAGTACGATACCTAGTACTGGTGCTGGCGTTATTTTAAGCAAATTTCGAAGCTCCAACTAAAGTGCAAAAATTCTGTCATCAAGAGGGATTGAACCTTTGACCACTTCCCTACATTTTTTGGCAAACTGAACATAGTATTGTAGTCGCCAGTAGAAGTCTTTACGCAATGCAAAAACCCGTTATGAAAAGCGATCCACACCTGAAGACCTCCTTGTTAAGTGCGCGCGACGTATTCATACTGTAGCTCACAGTACCATCTCTGCCCACTTTACAAGGTCTGCGCCAATTGTTACATACGTTTTTCGAGCCACAGCAAAGACGCCTCCTCGTGGGCTGCTCTATCTAGCCCACTAAAAAGATTTCTCGACACGACTCATCTGGAATTGTTGGGTCGTGTGAACAGAATCGTCCGAAGACCCGCGCCAGTGGTCGCAGTCGCGTGGACGAGTTCCTGTAAGGGTTGTCCGATTGTGAATTTTACAAGGACACTAATCCGACTTCTCTTAACATATTTTAATCTACTTGAGTAATTTCGGTTCCGCAGGATTTTTTTCCTTTTCCCGTTCATATATAATGCGGGAATGAATAGTGCTGCTCCAGTTTCCTGCTTATTCTAAATTTTCTGGTCTAGACTTGACCTTGCTGAGGTTTGCTTGAATAGGAAAGTTGATCATGGATCCTTCCATCGCATTAACGTCATTATATTAAATTACACTATACAATATGATTTGATCTGAAAGGTCTCGGTGAAGTTTTTTCATACATGTGGCCCCCAACTGCTCATATTGCCTCCTACGGGAAGGCGTTACTCCCCTTTCTAACACATGTTAAGGACAATACTTATGGAAAACTAGTGCAATTGCAAGCTAGAATAAAAGTGTTGAAAATTACAAGAGTTAACCAAATGTTCCCATGTACTTAAAGGCAAGATTCGGGATAAAATAGGTGTCTAAAAGCGTTCAGTCATGATACTAGAGGTGGGAGGTGGTCTATAAAGAGAGGAAAGCAAACGAAATCACAGATTACGCCCCGTACAGAAACCTCCCCTATTTCAGCAACATTCCACCTTGGGATAGAGAAAAGGCGCGTTGGACGAGTTTCGCGAGCCTGACTCTAGTTGCTCCAGTGCCATTGACACAGGATCGCGGTGGGACCGCTGCCTCAAATGCGCCCGCGCTTTTCAAGCAGCGCCACGTGGCAACGGACAGCGGAGGGTGGGGCTTGCGGACGAAGGTGTGAGTTGCAGGTCGGACGAGCTGCTTGTGCCTTTGTCGCGCACTTTCAAGCGGGCAAAGGGGTGCGACAACAACACTTGTCCGCCTGCCTACTACCGGGATGGAAGAGGCGAGCGCGCCTAATCGTGGAGCGTGCACTTTAAAAAAGAAACCTACGTCTTGTAAAATACAGACCGCGAAAAAAATTTCGAGAAGCACAAACAAAGCTTGGCGCAATGTGCTTCCAGAGGCGGTTTTTTGAAAGCCCACTTGGACCACGCCTGACGGAGAGGAATTTTTCTTCTATTCTCTCCCTACGTTCAGTTCGTGCGCAGCATCCAAGGTCTGCTGTTTTGTCAGGCTCGCAAATGTTGTGCTAATCGAGGCATTATTCTGTGACTTCACCCTCATAGTCCTCCTTGATTCCACTTCTCCTTTGGGCTCCTCGCGGTCCGCTTGCCAGCGTCCAAAGGCGTCGAGGAAAATTCTGGAAATACACCCCCCCCCACACCTCCCGAGCCGCATGTCTCATTGAACAACACTCTTCAAAAGCCGAACTATGAAAAGGTTGAAAAGCTTGTTTAATTCTCCCCCAAAACTGCTCATAAAAAAGCCCTGCTACCCCACCGCCCACAAAAAAATTCGTTTAAGAAGTACAAAAGTGAAAAAGTCAAAGAATAATCATTATTGATGAGTCCTACCAAACGAGCAAACGAGAAACAGACCAGAAAACGACAAACTAGCCACTAAAAATGGCATACTATGACAACATCTTCTTTATTTATTTCCTCCACAAGACTTACCAAATTCTAGTACTACACAGATTGTGGTTCTCAATTTGCACGTAGCCCTTCAGTTGAAAGAAGCTTTTTAACCGCCTTCGCCAGCTGTGTGTTGACTGGACTTTGGCGTTGACCGTGGAGCAGCTTATTTACTATTGAAATTTGAACAAATATTCAAATGATTATAACTTTCTTCAAATATGACGAATTTTCAATCTGAAAGCAGATTTGGAAGTTTTGTGAAGAGCTTTTTCTAATCAGTATAGAAATTACAAAAAGTTATAAGAAATAACAAATTTAGGTCAATTAACGAGGAAAATTCGAGATGAGCACGAGTTTTTACACTTTCCGAAGCAACAACTTGCTTCATTTTCGTCAAATTCGAAAAAAAAGTTATGGTCATACAAAACTAGAAGATTTTCTCTACCAAACCGTTGCTAAAGCAGCTCTATACGTCCAGTATTCAAAAAATGGCCACGTTGAGGATTTTCGCAAAATTAACGAGGAAAATTTGTGATGAGTGCGAGTTTTTTTACTTCCTAAAGCCATAACTCCGTTCAAACTCATCCAATCCGAAAAGTAAATACGCCTTCATAAACTAGAAGATTTGCTCTATCAAATCATTACTAGAACTGCTCCAAACGTCCAGTATTAAAAAAACGGCTACGTTGAGGATTTTTGCACTTTCATTAGCGTTTCTCAACTTTAAAGGTTACATGTTTATAAATTTAACCCTGAAGAGTCCGTTAACGCAATGTTGAATGGTGTACACCTCCCTGTAAATGCGCACGGACACTTTCAGAATTCTCTCGATTGTTCCTGAATTGAGGTTGTTTGTCCAAGGAGCCGTAGTTGAAGCGCGCGCAACAACTAGACCCTTTCTCGGATGCGCCGTGTACCTCACATCCCTTCAGATTCGGGGTCTTACTTGAAAGATGAAATATCTCTTGGAAAGCGTGCGAAATTCAGATTCTTTAACTTGTGTGGTGATAAAACTGAAGTAACTAAGAATTACCGGACGCCTCAGAATCACGAAAATTTTGTGTGGGTGAAATATCATTTTCATTGGAAATCCTCTGGCCTGGCATCGACTCATCCTTGATATTTGTCTTCCGACGGTGATGATCCCACTGCATCAAAATGGCTCGATCTCTTCCACCCAGCGGGCCAATACGACCCCCCCCCCCCCTGCGACGTGTCGAGGATTCCTCAACGCATCGCGACAGGTGAAAATCTGTCGAGAGTAGTGGTCGCAGAGGTACGGACCCCCCGAAATCAAAACAATCAAAAAAAATTCTGCAAAAAATGCTAAGGACGCTTCATCTTGTCATCTATGCACGTCTTCCATCGCTGCATACTTTTGTGTACATACTGAAATATCGACTCGAGGAAAGAGGCATTAACTTTGTGTGACCTCAAGGCGAGGTTCGTTCAGAAACGCACAGAAATCCTGAAGACACGGGGTTGCGATTCAATCTTGATTCTTGCTTGAGTATATCAAAACAGCCGAGTGTATCAAAGGCCGATTCAACGGCAGCTGCGGCGCGATTGTCACTGGGTCAGATTTGCCGAAATTTCAAAAAAAAAACGTCCGAATCTACACCCTCGATGAAAAGGTTGCATTCCTCCATTTCACAACCTTTGAAGCAGCTTGAGGTAGAGTTAGATAGAGCTGGATTTCGCGTTTCCAACAAGCATCGAAATTGCTCTGGAAGCCTTCCTTGCAGAAAGATAGGGTCTGTCAAATTTCGTCGAGTAAATGTCGAGGAGGCCGAAATTTTCACGCGAGTTTTTGCCACTTCAAGAGCAATATATCTCTTATATTGTAAGATCCTGAAAAAGGGAAGATAGTTTTGGAAAGCGGAAGGTTTGCGCTTCCTGATGGTCTGTTTAGTTTTCTTCTACAGCTTTTTGGTTGAAGAGATAATTGCGTCGAGGATCTATCGAGGTCGGATCCGGCCACCTGGAAATCCGCTCCCTCATTCACCATTGCAAGTGTGACTCGTTGGCAACACTCGGAATGTGTCTAGAACAATATCTTTGAACGCAAACAATAAGAATAGGAGCAATCGTCATCATCCGATTTGGTATTGGTATAAGCCATGCATCCCTCCTCCACTCACAGTTGCAGAATCGATTGAAAGGTGTTATATGATGGGGACCTTCGAACGAAACTGTATTGTAGTAGACATAGTGTGTTGTGCTATTCCTGTAACCTAAAAAACAACTTCATTTGCCCAGCGCTTTTTCTTCACGGTTGTCGTTTTTCCGACAGGGTCCCTAACAACAGCGTCATTCTCAGCGAGGTATTAAGGGAGAAGGAGCGAGTGATAGGGAGGTGCCTTTGCAGCGCGTGCGCACATGTGGCACTCTTCTTTGCGGGGATGCACTTTCATTCTTTGTACTGCCTTCAAAGAAAATTTAATCATCATGTTTTTTTTTCGGATGTTTTCATTTTCTGCTGCGCTATACCCTATTACCTATCTGCACCATGATACCACTTCTGTTACTGACCCCCAAGAGTACGACCCCCCATGGACCAGCCCAACAGGTACGACCCCCCTGTCGAGGATTTCCTCGACCGATATTCACCCTGCCTGACCTGCGCAGTTCGCAACGGCACGTTGAGAGATCCTCAACGCACGCTGTATGGGCGGAGACGCAGACGGCTCGAGCATGCGAGTGTGAATGTTCGCGCGAGAGAACGTGTCTAATCGGGCGAAACTGCGCAACGTGGCCGTTGAAAACTGCGCAACGCAGGGTTGACTATTCAGAGTTATTACTGTCGTAATCGGATGATCCTGTGGCCTCAGCACGTGCCCATACCATCGCAGTCCTTGTTCCCTCACCTTCAGCTGGACAGGGCAGTCTTCATGACCGCTCTGACATCCTCGTTTCCTGACCCTGTCCAGTCGCGTCCAGCCGCAGGCCCATCTCAGCATCCTCATCTCAGCGGAGTGAAGCTGCCTTTCGTGATTCTTGTTCAGGGGCCAGCACTCGCTGCCGTATAGCATCGCAGGCCTTACCACTGTCCGGTACACCTTCCCTTTGAGCGTTCTGGAGCACCTTCGATCGCAGAGGATTCCAGTGGACTCCCTCCATTTCATCCATGCCGCGTTGATTCGTGCCTTCACTGCCTGATCCACACTCCGTCGGCATCTAGAACGCTTCTAACGAGGGAAGGCATTGAACTCCCCGTGGAACTTTGAGCCGAGACCTAGACATATCGATAGAGCCTGGGACACTGGTTAGAACTGCGGAACCCAAAATTGCAAAACGATTCTGCCAAGGAAGTTACGAGCAGTCAAAGTTGGCTGCAAATGAGCGCTTTTGGATGAGGCTCGCTAGTGTTAGCGAAACTGTGTTGCCGTGGTGTAGTGGTAAGGCTCTCGCTCATCATCATGCAGGTCATGGGTTCGGTTCCCGCTGCGGTCGCGTTTTTGCAAATCATGTTCCGTACCCAGTAGAGACTTCTATTCTAGTTTTTAACATATCCGAGCGAGCACCTTGTCAGAACGTGGAGACCGAGTGACAGATATTGTTCCTGATGAATATCTTCATTGATAATGGTGTATTCTCCCGCGAAGGTAGTTTGGATACTTTTCGCTGAATTCGGAGCAAGAAGATAACAGTCCTGCAACACGCGAAGAGAGGAAGATTGCTGCGAGGTTCGCTTTTATACTTCGTCCATCGCTGGATCGATATTGTAAAGGGGAAAGATTGGAATCGGATGCCCCAAACGAATCGGAGTGGGATTATTGCAATAACGAGGATGAAGACAGCTCTGGCAAGGCAAGGCAGACAAGCCATGGAGTGGTAGAGGTATCAAATTAGCTCTGTTCTTTCTAACTGAACGCTGGGTGTAGAAGAAAGTGCGCACGAAGTTACTTCATCTCAACTCACACAACAAACGTCAATGGTATTAGCATAGCTGTGATTAGGTGCTTATTCAAATAAATGTCAAAAACTAGAATAGAACTCTCTACTGGGTACGGAACATGATTTGCAAAAACGTGACCGCAGCGGGAACCGAACCCATGACCTGCATGATGATGAGCGAGAGCCTTACCACTACACCACGGCAACACAGAAAGCTACACTAGCGAGCCTCATCCAGAAGCACTCATTTGCAGCCAACTTTGACTGCTCGTAACTTCTTTGGCTCCCGTCCACAATCGGCTCTGTACCCTCTTCAGAGCTCAGGAACTTGGTCTTCTTGACATTCAGCCGGAGCCCACCTTCTGCCAGGACTTTCTGCCATTTCTGCACCTTGGCTTGAAGTTCTTCTCTGCTATCCGCTATCAGGCGATGTCGTCAGCGTAGAGGATGGTCTTCAGTGGTCCTTCCATGAGCCCTTCACCATGACATCTAGTGTTAGGAGGAACGGGCTCAGAGCTGACCCTTGGTGCACCCCAACCGTGATGTCCACCTCCTTCGTTAGGCCGTGTGGGGTGCGTATGGCTGCTTTGGCTCCTTCGTACATGTCCTTCACCAGAGAGATCAGGTGTTCTGGCACGTTTCGTTCCCTGAGCGACCTCCATAGCACTGCTCGCGGTAGCCGGTCGAACGCCTTCTCCAGGTCGAGGAAGGCTAGGTAGCAGGGTCGGCGCTTTTCTCGATACTTCTCCATCACTTGCCTGCGATGAAGATGGCATCCGTTGTAGACCTTTCGGGCATGAACCCGAACTGTTCCTGGGAGATCGGGACCAGCTCCCGCAGCTTCGAGTCGACCAGTCGCTCGTACAACTTCATGGTATGCGCAGTCAACTTGATCCCGCGGTAGTTGGAGCAGTCCATCGCGTCACCCTTCTGCTTGAAGATGGGGACGATAGTGCATCCGGCATCCTTCCTTCCGCAGTTACCGTGTTCAGGAATCGGGTGAGCCATCTATCCCGTACTCTCCGAGCGCCTTCCATGCCTCGATTGGCACCCCATCTGGACCCACCGCCTTTCCAACCTTCATCTTCCCTAGTTCGCGACGAACCTCATCCTCTGTCCACAGTGAGATGGGGCCAGCCGTCGCCTCTGCTTGCGAGTTACCTTTGTGAGGAACTTCTTATTCAGTTGTGCACTGTAGTACCGAGCTTTAGCCAGTCTGTAGACGAACTTCTCTGCATTTTGGCTCTCCAACTTCTCGTACAAGGCGTCCATCTCCGTGTTCTTCGCCTTGGCGACGGCAGCCTTAGCGAGCCTCTTGCAACTCTTGTAGGCAGCGAGGTCCTCGGGGCTCCGGGTCTTCTGCCAGCGCTTGTATGCTTCCTTCTTCTGCTTCACGACTCGCTGGACCTCCTCGTTCCAGAACCACGCTGCCTTGTCTCCCTAATTCCTCCCCGTTCTCGCCCATTGCAGGATAACCTTAGCGGCATTGCTCCATGTCAGCTGAACTGGTCCTTGTGGATCCGGGAGGCCAGCTTCCAGTACCCTTCGCTTGAGGTCTTCCTCCTCTCTCCAGGTTTTTCTTCTTTCTCCTTCGGTGCAGCTTCCACCACCGAATTCTACGCTCAGTTCTTACCCTAGTCCTTTTTTGGAGGCTTATGGTAATGTCCGCCACGAGGGGCCTGTGTTGGGGAGCCAGTTCTTCGCCGGGGAGTACTTTATATCCTTCACAGTTTTCAAGGGATGATCTTCTCACCAGCACATGGTCCGATTCTCCGTTTGCCTTCCTCCACTGCTGTACGTTACTTTCTGATTCTCTCTTTTTGGAAAGAACGTGTTGCAGATAGCCAGATCGTGGGCCATGGCCAGCCACAGGACCCTCTCTCCCTCAGCGTTCCTCGTTCCATGCCTCTACCTCCATGTACCCTTTCCAGGCCTCTTCTGTCATCTGCGACGTGAGCCATTCAGATCACCTGCTATGGTTAGTACGGCACCCTTCCGGAACCCGGATCTTAATGGCCTCGTTCCAGGCTTCGATAGGACTCGTCTCTCATTGGCTTGGGCGGGCATCCGGCTTGCGGTGCGTACACGGAGAGTATGGTCCAGTACCCCTCCTTCGTGTCTATCCTCACAGCCATGATCCGATCGCTGATCCTGTTCACAGCGGAGACATAGTCCTTGAGCGACTCCGCTACCGCTATGGCCACACCGTTCCGCTTGGTGTCTTCTCCATTGTAGTAGAGCTTGACACCTTCCCCGATTTCCCTGGCCTTAGCACCTTTCCATCGCGTCTCCTGAAGGCATAGGACTTGGATATTCCTGCGCGTCATCAGATCAGCAACCTCTCGGGACTTCCCAGTTAGCGATCCTACGTTCAGAGTCCCAATTCGAACTAGCTTCTTTGGCCGAGGCCGTTCACTCCTCGGTAGCCCTCGCATACTGACCACAGAACTCGGGCGGGGGTTCTGCGCGCCACTTCCGGGTGACGTCCTAGCTTTATCACTGATTCTTTTGCGACTTTAGACATGTTTGGTGTGACTGGGGTTCATCAGCCGGCCTGTCAACCTGGGCCTGACGCTGGTACTAGAACCATTTTTGCAATTTTTGCAAGGCATGGTTTAGACCTCGGCAGGGATCGAACTCGCGGTTTTCAGAGGTGCAGACATGAGTCTAACCTCTTAACCACTCGGCTATCCCTGCCTCTAGAGGAACGAGGTCCGGAAAAAATTAGAAGGCTTACTGACAAAACTTTGAGCGCTGTCTCCCTAAAGCCAATCCTAAATCAGAAATCAGTCCTAAAACTGAGCTTTCCCGTGGGTCTGTTATGGAAGAAAAAGGTATCTCAACAAGCAAAATGGACTTCGATATCCGCTTGATTAATGTGGACTGCAGTCAATTCGTTCGTCTCTCATATTTCGATCAAATTTGCCAATTACTTGTCCGCGCTCCACCCGAAAACTGCCCGCGTTATCGACGTCTGCGCCAAGTTAACCGCGGCGTAGTGGCGCCACTTCCGAACGATTTTCTGTTGACCTCATTCCCGGGTTGTTTTAGTCATACTTCAGCCGCGTAATATTACACAACACCATCCTCTCAAGCTAGCGAATTGCGATAGTTCGAGGGTTAGAGGCATTTGGCTGCTCAATGGCATACGCAATCGTGTAGAAAGAGCCGAGAACTTACTCAGCTATGCACATAAGGCAGAGCGGTGCTTCCTCAAGGGCGACGAACTTTTGGTGCGTCCACGGTTGCATGCGACGAATCGCGCGGCGGGCAGCGCGGCGATCCGGACGAGGGCAAGTCTTTGCGGGCTTCTGCAGTGGAATTCAACACGTTCATAAAAACAAGAAAAAGGGGACCACATAAAAAAAAGAAAGTCGTGGCAATCGGCGTTATAGAATCCAGAATGTTCTGTTTTGGAAGAAACTTCCCATTCGCGGAGATCGGTGAAATGCAGCGGTGTCAGTGAGAAGATTACAACGAAAGGAGATGGAAGGGAGAAACCTCATAGAAATGTTACTATTATCATATTATACATATGAATAAAAAATTCTAGAAATGGAGTCATTTATTGTCAACTCTATATCGTTGCTAATCGCGGTCTCTCTTGTCCTTGGAGAGAACTTTCAAAACAGGGCCAATGGAAGGTGACACTAGAAATCAGCTCATGAGAAGGGAAATACGCTCGGGAGAACAGAAATTGCTCACATCCCTTCCCGATCAACTCTACTTCATCCCTCAGGCTTAGTCCCAAGCACAATAATTGGTTGAATCTCTCCGCTCATGGATTCCCCCCCCCTAACAACAAGCGCCAGCAACCTAAGCGCCCTGATTGCTATAACAGCCTTTTGCTATTCCTTTTCTTCTCTTCCTGTCGCTGCCCTTTGAATATCCACGCGTTGGAATGTAATTCGAATCGCAGAACCTTGTAGATTCTATCCGCTATCTGCACACGATCTGACGTGTTGGATTCCACCGCAGAAAATTGCGAAGACTTTGCCTCGTCCGGATCGCCGCGCAGCCGCCGCCGCCCGCACCCTACTTCGCAATGCGGCCTTTACTTATTGTAATCGTTTCCTTTGAAGCTTTATGTTGCGAATTTGGGTTTCATAGACTAAGTAAGTAAAAATTTTGAAGGGAACTTGTTGGAAGAGGGATTGATCCCCCTATCAGCGTCGCCAAGCTCGCCGCGCTGTATGGGCAGAAAAGCTTTCTGGTTGCAAAAGAGGGGTAGCCGTAATTCTCGCCAGGAAGTAGAGTGGAGCGGGCGGACCGAGAGACGGCCCTTTACGGAAGTGGGGCTCTCCGCTAGGTAAGGGTAGGAGGTGGGCAGTTTCTGGCCACCAGCACATTATGAAAGGTCGTAGAAATAATGTGCCCTCAGTCATGCGCAGCAGATCCCTGTATAGAGGGTGAAGAAGCTAGAGAGAAATCTCACAGTCGACAATTATC
>MU899007.1:0-10265 GCA_036418205.1 Ostertagia ostertagi | reverse complement strand
GCCTTGCGAATGTTTCACAAGAAAGTTTTGTTCACAACCCAGCATTCTTGGGAAATAATTCACAGTATAACATCATCAGATGCGAGATCCTTTCAAATACCGCAGCTGTGTCTGGAAGAGAAGATTCAGTGCGGTGTCAGTCGTCTAACTGCTACGTGCAATATAAACCCGCGAAGGACTGGTGCATTACAAAACCTCTTCATGAGTCTGACACGTCAGTGATAATAGGCTAGACAGCCAGAGAGCAATGACGCCTGATAAGTAATACCTTGTGACTGTACGGGATTAACTTTCAAAAGGGATCATGAACAAAAGGTGTGAAAGGAGAAAAAGAAACAGGAAAAGACCTAAGCCTGAGCGGACACGACCCTACTAGAACAGCGCGATTATACAGCGTGACTGCATTTCCAGCCGTATTCGAAATTTTTATCATCACGTGAGGGGCCAGCACATGTGTTATCTTGATACTTGTGTTAGATTAATCAGAAACTCTCAAGAAGGAAGAGGGGAAAAACACTCAAGCACTTCTTATTGATTTCTTTTATCGACCGCATAATGCGGAACTAATCATAACAAGCCGACCAATTTTTTTTTCAAATTCCACCATCAATCGAGGCAAAGTAGAGAATGCGGGACGGCAACCTATTTAAGCACTTTTCGTGTGAGGTATTAATTCAGCTCACGGCACTCAAATATTATGCTTTTCCAAGAGTGCTCAAATCTACTCATGGTGGCGTTGCTCACTTATAATAGCTCAGCACCTACATATAAGCCCGTTCAATCGCTGTGACTTGAATCATTGTATTTTATGGTCACTGCCCTTCGTGGCAATGTGAGGCAAGGGTTGGGAATATCCAAAAAGCCCAATAAAAAAGTTTCTGAGATTTCACAGAGACATTTCAGCTAAGCGTATTTTTGGTGCATTGTACCGATATTTCATTTTTAACAATAACACAGTTTTTGTATAAATCGCTCACCAATATCCACAATCCATAGTCCTTCTAAAAAGGGAACATCCTTTAATCATTCTCCTTCAACTGGAGAAAACAATAAAGTCAACTGATTACTGTCCCTTTGTTCAGAGAAGTTCGTATTTGCCTGGGAGAAAAATAGCTGTAGGTGAAACATCGGCATGCCATTCGTGCTTATGAAATGTAACAACTTCGTATTCATCGCAACTCATTTGTGTAGTCAGCATACATTTCTTCACCTCAGCAACTACCCGAAGGCGATTATAGCATGGAACGCTATTAAATTTACAATTTTTTTTCAAGTATTTTCAACACTGGTCGATGCTGAATCCTTTCAGAAAGCAATAATGCGCCTCCTTATACTAGCTGTGTTATGTGGTCTTGCCACGGCGGCGGTTTACCGGCATCCAATGCTGTGGAAGAAATCAAGAAAGGTGAGCAATTATAATTATATTAGTTCTATATTAAGTTATATTATATGTATATTATAGAATTATTAAAAAACATCTGGGACGGTAGCAAACCTTCATTAATTCAGACTTAACGTGTCGAGATTAGCTCAGACCAAAGTCAGTTTAGATAACTGGTTCAGAGCGCTTCTCAACACATTAAGTCTTGTTTAACCTACAGTTAGATCATAACCAAAAAAACCAATTTGACTTTGAAGTTAGACAGTTAACTTGTAAACCTAATTCCTAACTAATCAGAGAAAAAAAATACTGTGGGGTTGAGGAGACGCAGAGGCCACGTTGATCCTTCACTAAAAAGTACTCCGAAGCACTTTTCACTGGAGGGTCATACGTGTCAGACGTGGTGACTGCGCCTCCTCAATCCCGTGCTCTTTTTTCTTCTCTGACCAGCTCAACCTGTTAGGAATCAAAGAATGCAGCTGCGATCCATAATCTTCAGGTACTTTTGCAACCTTTTTTTTCTTATTTATTCGTTTCCTGATATTTTGTCGTCTGAAATCTAAAGTAGGAAGCTCTTGCTTGATCTGGGCTGGATCGCACTCTCCATTCTTTATTCTTTGCTTAGAATCTCCGATCGTTACTTCTGATTGCGAGTTAAGGGTACTTTGCTACCGTCCCTTGAAAAACTGGAGTTTTCACTTTTGCTTGATGGCACTACTCATAGCCCTGTGTAGATCAAAAGCCGAATAGGGGGCACTCCATTGTTTCACCAATATTCAGGATAAGAATATGGCGCTTATGTCCTGTTATTAATTCCAAGCTCATATAAATTGTACCTCAATTAAACTTTAAATAAGTTACCGACCGTAATGTGGAAAAACTGGTGGTCCACTTTGGCCTCCAACGGCAAAGGAAACGTCCATGAACGAGGGGCGAATGCGAGATTTTCTTCGGACTAAAGCGGGAAAGGTCCAAGGTGGATGAAATCGTTGCAAAAAGTTTAGGAGAAGATGTGCAGGTAATTGTGGATTAGCAATCCAACGTTCATTACTCAAAATGCGCTTCGAATTAGCCATTCACATAATTTATCTTATCCCATACTAAGTGTGAGAGAAGCCCAAAGAAGATACTCTCTAAGATAATATATTGCAAGGAATTCCTCCCTCCATCCAAAATGCAATCCTTAGTCCTGCAATGCGCATTTGGAAAGTTGCGATCATATTCCCATATGATTTAGAACGGAAAAAGAGAAGAGAACGAAGTCTGTGTAATTTGATTACCTAGTGTCTTTTGGTTTGCTGCACTACATATATGTTTGTGGGGGCGCTTTTGCGGCCGTGCAAATAAAAAACGAATAAGATTTTCCACGCAGAAAGAGGATAGAAATCAAAGCATTCGTTTAGATCCAAATGATTGAACGAGGAGTCTACGCCCAGTACCTTCAACGCCTTGAATCTCTACGCTATGTTATGAACCTTGACACGATGGGACAACGGGTTGGTGGTTCGTAATTAAAAGTTTCCTAGAATTCTGGATGTTTTCAAAAAATAGATAGATATACATATATAATTCAAAATACGAAGATACATAATAACAATGGATAAATTGAATCCTCACTCCTAGAACTGTTTTGTGTGCGGTTTCCATGGTTAGTGGCAAGGGGATCGACTCTCACTTTGAGATGGTTAAAACTCGCCAGCCGTTGGGCTGAGATGATTCCGTTCAAATGTTGAGAGGGGATGATCTTGCAAAGAATCCACTGACAACGGCTAACCTTTTAAGAAAACATCCTTAAAACTCGACCATAGGAAGAGAGGAGAAAGCACAGTGCAAAGTAAATGTGCCGACTTTATGTCACAACATTTCCCAGACCTCACTCTTCTCAGGTAGACGATTACGCGGACTACGAGTACGTAGGAAACATTACCATCGGTACACCTGGTCAGCCGTTCGTCGTGGTACTTGACACCGGTTCTGCTAACCTATGGGTCCCACATACAAAATGCGAGTGAGTATTCATAAGTGATCTTTTTGATTATTAGCGCAGCGGCTGCAATTATCAAGTACATCAGTTACATTGCACTAGCCGGCAGTGAAGCGAAAATACTGTTAGTTTTGTGTGAAAGTCTACTAGAGAAGGAAGCCTTTGAAAAAAATGAAAACAGAGCTTGTCTACATCCAAGCAATCGGCTAGTACAAATACATACTTAGCGATCAGATGCTCTAGAGAGCAACTCTCCGTGAGTGAGGTAGAAGGTCTCTAAACACCACCGATCATATTGGATTGCTGATGTGTTAGGGCAATTCTGGCCTTGTCATTGGGCCTACCGGCCGGCTTTTTCGCCACGCTTGTTCTAATCTTTCCATCTTCAGCGGAAGCATTGTGGCTTACTGTAGACGTAGCATAGTTTCGTTGAGTTCGTGAACCTTTAGGAGGATAGCGAGCGGCACAAACGGGCAGCAGGCTGGGTGGACCGTTTCCTTTAGTCTGACAGGGTTGTGATGCCTTCCGCGCTAAATAATGGAGCGCCCAGAAAAGGGCTGCAGATCTTAATGAAGCTTCAGCAGTTAAAGGCAAGATTTGTGCTACAATAGGTGTGGAAAAGCGTCCAGTTATGAAGCTAAAGGTGGGAGATGTCGTCCGAAAAAAAGGAAAGCAAACGAAACCACCCGATTTTGCCCAGGACAGAGACCGCCCCTATTTCACCTGTATTACACCTTGGACGAGCTTCACCAACTTAACTTCACTTCCTCTAATGGCAAGGACTTTGGGGCCGCAGTAGGACCGCTGCATCAAATGTGCCCACGATTTTCAAGTGGCGCCACGTGACAACCGCCTTTGTCGCTCTTTACTCAAGCGGCAGAAGCGGACCGCCATCAACGCTTTCCGCTGGCTAACTATCCCCACGATGGAACGGCGAGCTCGGCAGTCCTAGAGCGCGTGCCCTCGAATTCCCCCGTCTCGGAACAATGTGCTGGCGCTCTTCCGTCGCTGGCCCTTTCCACCTCTTCTGTAGTGCTCAGAACGGTAACCAAACCCTCATACTTCGTGGGTTTCGACAATCCTCTGTTCTTTCTGGACTATCCATCAAATTTCCAGCAAGTGCTTCCACCCGCATGCAAAAATTACATCAGTTTGATCGAGGGGGCTTGCCTCAAAGTGTCATCAACCAGCATTATCCAAGTTCAACAGGTCGACCCGGCCAGGCACACCCGATCTGAGAACAGATCCATGATATGCCTTATTTTCGAAAATGGTCACCTGGAAATGGGTCATAACCAGCAAAAGTATCAGTGTAGTGCCGCACTCACTCTTGGGAAGGTGGTGCGAATCGACTGTCTATTGCCGCCGTGGGAGCCACTTTAGTAAGCTCGTCTTTTAGCAACCTCGTACACTAGCAACGTGTGGAAGAGTATGCGAGAAGTTCAAATTTATTTGGCTGCCCACGGCGCACGAGTGCCCAAGTTCAAAATCTTGCGTAGGAAATATACCTCCATACTCTTCCACTAAAAATTGTGCAAATGCACTTTAATTTGTTGAAAGACCTTCTCAGGAATTAAATTGTTGGCAAAGACCTTCCTCCAATCATTTAGGGTTTGCCTATTCAATAGAGTGTAAAACTCGCTCAGAATCGATCCCATTACTTCCGAATCGGAGCATTAACATAGCGTTATTCTGCTTTAGAACTCCGTTCAAAACGTTCCACTCGCAATTACCGAAAGCAGATTCCACAAGCCAGCGGTCTTGGAAGACTGCATGGCACCTCATTTGAAGGCCGGATCGACCGTCACCTCCTCCGTTGTTAAGAAAAATGAGCCCGAAAATTCTTCAGCTTTCTCCTTCTTACATTTAATATTAACGAGAAGCTCATGCTCACTTGTATAAAAACATAGGAGAAATTCCAATTCAGTCGATCGTGTTTCGGAAAGCACAAGTTTACGATGGAGCAATCCAGCAGTTTTGTGAAAAGTAGAGAAAGATGGAGGATACAGTACGGCACTGGAGACGCTGAGAGGAGTGCTCGGCACTGACATCGTTAGAGTGAGTGCTATCTTTCATTGCAGAGTGATCCCACCTACTCTTCATATCAGAGTCAGTCAAAGTTCGACGGAGTGTACGGTAGTGCCTATGTCGTATGTTTCCGAAGGGAGGGGTCGTACTTGGGTGAAATGGGTACACACCTTTTTTGAAAGTTCTGAAGAAAAGAAATTTTCGGTGAAGGAAGCGTAATATTTGAAATTTTGAGAAGAATATGCAGTGTCGACACGTGACCATTTCACATGTACCGAGCTCTTCTCCCTTCTCCCACCCCCACATACGCACCCATTTCATAGTTTTTGTGAGTGGAAGTGTGTCTTGTAGCAATAGAACCTACAGGTCAACAACTAAGAGACAAACCTTAACCCATTCGGCGACCGGCGGGAATTCCAAGGATCTACCCGTTTAGGACCAGACGCAGTAGAGGACTCTCAAGAGCGTCTTTCTCCAATAAAATTGAGGTGGACCAGAAATCTTCTTCGCTTCAGGGCGCCGCGACGAAATGGAGGATGCACAGATTCTTCAGGAAGACAGGAATTACAAATTTTTTCCCCCAAAACTGTGGGCGAGCCCGGCAGCACGCGTGGGAGTAGCCACCGGTAACTGCTGTTGTCACACATAGGTTAATCATCACATTTTCAAACCAACGCCCAGACAACTTTTCTGTAAGATCATTCAACGAATGGGTACACCGTTTCTGGGTTGTGTCAGGGTCAGTCGTGCCGACTAACCTCAAAATGTTTATGCATATGAAAGCTGCACCGGGAGAAATACGGGGAAGTGGTTCTTCACGAAGGTATTGTCGAGATTCTATAAATTTCTCAACATTTCTCCTTGTCATCGAAAATGCAATTTTGCTGACTCTCATAAGCTCCTACTTCTTCAAAAAGTTTGCGACCCACTTTCAGGGCAATCTCGGTACTCCTTCCACCCGATCACCACCCTCCCTATAATGGCTATTTGCATAGTATTTGAATCTGAGACCAGCCCGACCTCGCCCACTTTTCCCTTCCCGGCTGTCGAGGTCGAGCGGGAGGAGAGGGGAAACAAAACTTATCATCAAAAAGCCCGTCAAGCCTACCTCTCCGTAACCACGACTTCTTCAACCTTCACAAATACGACCCTCTTTTTGACCTTCAGCTTAGCCGACCCAAATATCACTCCCCCGACCAAAATCACAGAATCTTTGGTACTTGTACCAACACGTAACCCTACCCTAATGTCGCAGAAAACTTTCGAGGGTCGTGATGATAAATTCGCATGATGGACCTTAGTCCGTAGTCAATACTTTCTCACCGAGAAGTCATTTGGCATAGAGGTTTTTTTTTCAAAATGGCTTGCTGCATGTGATAGGGAAACATGTATGGAGCATGCAGACGAATTTCATTTTTTTCTGAGCGGCCCCGTTTTGTAGAAAAAAAAGAACGCTGGATATCTATTTCAATTTTAACACATTCACGCCGGCCAGCCCATATGGCCTGCCAAGAAATTGTGCTCTGGGACGATGGCAGCCCATATGGGCTGCCAGCTGATAATCGCTTGCCAGGCGCTAGGAATGGAAAGATAGGTGGGTAAATCTCGTAATCGAGTGTAAAATGCTTTTAAATTCCTTCACGGGGAAAGTGAATAAATGCTCTCTTTTCGTAACCACTATTCGTCGTTTTGATCGAAATCCTACTGTTATATGTTTAGATAATCTTTACGCATTGGACATTGCAGAAATTATTTTGTGACATTCATGTTTTTGTTCATTTACAGTACAAAATCTGCGGATGTGAGGTGAGGCGGCGGCGCCCACAAAATCGCGTCCGTCGCGACCGAAAAGTGGAAAAGGGGCGTCGTCGTGAATGTGTTAAATTAATTAATTACTTATTAACTAAATTTAGATGGTCCGCGTTGGTAAGGGAACTGTCTAACATATACAAAAACGTGTTGAGAAAGCGCTCATCGTCCCAAACGATTATCCCTGGAAATTTGAGCGGAAATTCGAGGCTGTGTTGCACTATAAACAAAATGTTTTAGTTCGGTGGTGAAGACGAAGTTCAACTCGCCGTACCTCAGACCACATTCGGCTTAGCGACGCATATTTCGTCGGATTTCAGAACTGTGAGTGGATAAGGTTTCTTGAGAAATCAAATATTATGAGAAATCATTGGCACCTCTCATTAGAGGAAATGTAGTGTACGACACGATATGCTTACATAAAATGGACACAATTTTCGCCTCAGGACCAATGACGTCAGTTCTCGTCTCGCTTTCACTTCACTCGCCGAAAACAACGTTGTTCCACCGTTAATCAATGCTATTGATCAACGTGAGTAGGTTCGAATTCATGAGACATTACTAGAAGAATAGAACTCGACGCACTAAGCAGGTTTCAAGATTTGCGACCCATAGCGCAATTAGGATACGCATAGGAATTGATCGCAAAGACTAACACCTGCCTCACGTACATTTGTGGATCTCTCCGGGAGACCTGTATCTTCTCAGCCCCAACTCTCCATTTGTCGCTTTTCCTTGGAATAAATGCATGAATCTACATATTCGACGCGGCTATAGAAGGAGCCAATCTATGTGCAGTCAAATTCGGCACTATTGCATTATTACAACCCCAGTGGGGTCGAGATGGGTCAAAAAATAATTTTCGCTGAAACTTTTGCTATGGGGGTTATAGAGGGTCCTTGATCACGAATATGACATCCTTTTTTGGCGCCAGCTGGCGCCACTACTGATTATCACCAAATTCGCTGTAAACTTCTGAATAGGGGCTATTTGGGGCCCTGATCACGAATATGACACTGGTTTTCTAACATTCGTGTTGTTTAACGCATATTTTCTGGTTTTCTAGGCTTTCTCACCTATGGCGCCTAGGACTAAGCTTAGGGGAGGGGAGTGAAACTCCGGAGTGGGTGAACCGCGCACCGTGTGGCAAAAGTTGGAGTGTGTTAGACCACAGGGGAGTGCCCTACTCACTTTGGAGCCCTCCACTATTCAAAGGCTTAGTCCTGATTGCGATCTAATTAGTGCGAGGGCGCAGACGAGCAGGAAATAGGCGCCGAATAGCGCTAACAACAAAAACGAATGTCATATTCGTAATCAGGACCCCAAATAAACCCCTATACAGAAGTTTACAGCGAATTTAGTGGGAAGTCGTGGCAGCGCCACCTAGCAGCGGCTTCCTGTTAAGTTGTGGGTGAGTCTCTACAAAGTCCCCATCGCCTAGTCTCCTAGTGATGGCTTCAGGTAGGAAGGCAGCTGCCGCTTACTTTTGCCCTTGGCCGTATCAGACTTCTAGCCAAAGCAAAGTTCTCAGTAGAGGTGTGAGCAGAACTTGCTTTTGAACAACGAAAAAGAGCTCCGCGTTCCCTTAGCACAGTGTCACGATTTTGGCGAGCAGGTTGACATTATATTATATCGCTTGAAGGCTCAGTCTGGGCTTCACATGCGCGTCCTCCTGGTATGGTATGGAACATTGGAGTGAACTGAAGATTCGAAGTGCGCCCGGACTCAATCAGCGAAAGGCATGGTATCTCTCTGAAGACAAATCATAAGATCACCATCCATGTGTATTCATTATCAGTATAGTATGAAACCACCTAATTATCGATTCGATACGCTTGAAGATGCCTGGAGAACTGTCAGTGGCAACATGCTTTGCACCACTACCTCTATCTCCTTCCTCAATGTCTCTACTGTAATTTTGCAGAGACTAACAAGACTGTTGTGATTAGTAATCAGCGAACTGAACGATTAGTAACCAGGAACCGACCGTTTGCGAGCAGGGAGGGTAGAAGAGGAGAAAAGTTAAGTGCTTCTTGCGCGGCTGGCTTTTCAACACCATTATTAGTGGCGCGACTATTCAACTCTCTTTAATTTCTCATCCAACTTTCTCCCCAGTATTCTGTTCTGAAAGGCGTTCAATGATGAAATTCAAGATCTGCTTGATGAACCGATTTTCACTGTTTGGATGGCCCACCGAGGTGAGGAGGAAGGAGTTCATGGAGGAGTGTTCACCTATGGAGGCTTTGATAAAGAGAACTGTGGGCCGATAATTGCCTACGAGCCACTCACTTCGGCTACCTACTTCCAGTTCAAGGTGAGGCGCCCAACGACTTCTGTTAGCTTCATAGCAGCTGTAATGATATTGTTAGTAGGGAAATAAGCCTATAACGCATTTGGTATCTGAAATATCTGGTTGCCGAGCTTTTACCTTTCGACTTAGTTGACGACCGCGTTCCCTCGTATAAAAGCTATTTCTTCGAACCCGAATGCATAACCCAGATGGATAGGTCCTCCTACAACTAAAACCTATCAAGTTGTAGATGAAAGCGATCGGAGTGGGAAGATATAAGAGCAAGGTGCCATATGAAGTCATCTCCGATACCGGCACATCTTTCATTGGAGGACCAAAGAGTATCACTGACAGACTGGCAAGAGCTGTTGGAGCAAAGGTGAGCATTTTCGGAAATTTCAACAATCCAACCCTATCACAACAACATATCCCAAAATATGACAACAATCTAAAGAACGTCCACTAAATTAGGTTATTTATCGCTCGAATTACGCTAGGACCATGTCAAACTTGCCGCGTTCATGATAAAAGCTTATTCCTGCAACAAAATGTGATTATTCGACTCGAAAATGAGATTATTACGAAGGGGATAGCCAGTAAAAAACAATCGAGGCTCCGAAAGCACTGGGATCAAAAAGTCTCCTTCTTATGTCAGTGGGTAGCGCTATTTCGTCGGGCACTGAAGAGAGTTTCTTTGCCGAGCTCTATTAAAAGAATCGTCCCCGGCAAATCCTTGCATTCTTCACCAACATGAATATGTCAATTATGATCAC
>MU899003.1:0-13537 GCA_036418205.1 Ostertagia ostertagi | reverse complement strand
TCGCGCGTGCGATTAGGCGATTAGTCCTATAATGAAGAAGTACACGTATAGATTGAACGATTAGGCGAGTAGGCGAGTAGGCGAGTAGGCGGTTAGGCGATTAGGCGATCGCTCAATGGGCGGAGCAGCATATCAATACGTATCTTTCTCTAATCGCCTACTCGCCTACTCGCCCAATCGCCTAATCGATATGTATACGTTTCTTTTTGAATCATCGCCTAATCGCCTAATCGCCTACGATCGCCAACTATGAACGCTCCGCAAAAGTAATCGGTAGACGAAAGAACCACATACAAAAGTATTACGAGACATGCAATGTTGATTCTTCAGGTACAGTCCCGATCCGCAAATCGCGGTCCAAACGGAGCAGCCATTGGACTGGTATCGACATTACTGTTCAATCATGTGAAATTCCCACTGGATATGTTCCGCTTTGGCACAAGATCTCACAGTATACTGATAGTGGATCGTGAAAACAACGCGACATTTTATGCAAATCGTCTGGCCGCACCACCAGAAATTGGCAAACCTGTCGATGGCCGACAAAACCATCCACGTCAATTGGACCCTAGTAAAGACCGAAACGCAACGCTCGGTGAAGCTTTCCCATTATAATTCTCTTGTTGCTTTGTTGCTAAATTCTCGTATGATAACAATTTTACTGCCGAATCTTCGATGCTCTTAGGAAATACTAGACCCTGGTTTCACGTTTTCGTGCCATATCTGTTCTTTTCTGAAGTCTCAGTAAATATCTAAGTTACTAATGGTGTCCTTCGCAATCCTAAAGTTGGCTACTTCTGATGAAGTGCTAGATTTGCCCATCCATAATCACTTCAGCTGTAAATCGACATTAATTAATGAAAGAAACACATTCCAAATCACGACTATTTTTTAGCAAGCATAATTGTTATTTTATTCCCGTGCAATGTTCTACGGTGTGCACTTGTGACCGATAAAATTTTGAAGAAGTTCGCCTTTTCCACAGGAGCGGAAGTGCGTTGTGCACTGAATACGGGGGTGTTCCAATGTCCTTAGGATAATCGTAGAATAAATTAGGCATGCGACACATAGTCAGAGTGGACAAGGAGAACCTCCTCCCTCTTCACAGCTTTTTAGCTTCATTTTAGTCTGAAATTTCGTAAAATAATAGTAACATAATCTATTTAAAGGAAGCGATCACGCTGGCTTCCACGCTGGATTTGCTACCCTCGCGTTATCAATCGATAAGGTGTGAGGCAGTAATTGTTGGACGAGTGTAAGCCCATGGAAGATATGATACGATGAGATAAGAAGGTGCGGCTGCTTGATAAGAGGTGCACTCCAGAATGAAAACGGGACGATAACGATAACGGTATCATATCTAGCACGCTCTTATCGCACCCCTTTCCACATCGATAAGTCTTCTTGGTTTTGCTGAACTTGAGTGAATTTCGGCTCCTTATCACTTCATTGATAAGGGGCCACTGCCACTGAAACTTTACGTGTTCTAACATTGGGCAGGACCTCTATC
This sequence comes from Ostertagia ostertagi, assembly GCA_036418205.1. Classification (NCBI taxonomy): domain Eukaryota; kingdom Metazoa; phylum Nematoda; class Chromadorea; order Rhabditida; family Trichostrongylidae; genus Ostertagia; species Ostertagia ostertagi. Next base: position 12,027 of record MU899003.1, on the reverse strand, counting down.
CACTCCAATACATAGCTTTCCTTATCGTTGCCATGAAAATTATCGTGACCCTGGCTTGATTTAAGAATGGAGTGAATTATTGCCATGGCTTGTTTAACTCTCCACACATCGTGATGAGCCGTTAACAGACGGCATCGGAAGCACACTGTGTTATGAGCAAAACAACGTCTCTATCGGGACTCGGACCCGAAAGCTGCGAAGTCTCGGCTTGAGTCCAGGCTCAGGTAATGGTTTGTCCACAATCCGGCATCCTTGTGATAACAGTCGCATTGCGAACTGCAGCGAAATGAAGCGGTTCTTTAAATAAAACAGGTTGAAAACCATGAAAAAACGTACCGATAAGTGTACAAGGGTTTCAGTGTCCGAGTAAAGGTTTAAAATTTCGAGATAAACAGGTTGTAAAGTGATAAATTGATTAATGAAGTTGTAAACATCTACGGGGACAATGAAGCCCCTATACACTTTGCTTGCACGTTTCCCATCGTTTTCACTCTGTTTTATTTTGGCAATCGCTTCATTTCGCTGCAGTTCCCATCGTTGCTCTTACCACAAGGATGCAGGGCAAAACATTACTGTGCCTGAGCTTAAAGGACGAATTTACGATGGAAAAGCAACCCATTCCAAATTGAGGTAGAGATGGTGAGTGGTACCAGAAAGAAAGCGAAACCACGAGAAACGGCCCAGAACCGAGAAATGGGACCCCTTCCTTGCCCGTTGATTTGAGCATTGATGGGACTCTCATCGCTTTGCCCTCTTCAACCCTACGCTCTCTCAGCTATCTAATCACTCGCCACCTATTGTACTACGGCGAGTGATCAGACGATCGGTGGGCGGAGATCGCCGAACTCGCCAACTTTGAGCCATGCTAGATCTCAGAGGTCAAATCTTTCGATGCCGATTGCGTGTCTGTCCGCACCCTCAAGAGATTCACCGCTCTCCCCACTAGGCGATTTCTCCCTTCTTCGACCTTCGTTCTTTCCGTGCAATCCTCCTTTTGAAACTTCGCACCTTTCGAGTTTTGAGTCCCGGCAGAGGCACTGTTTTGCTCGTAAGCCAGTGACCTTGCAATCACTGTTTTAGTGATTTCTTTTTGATAATTCATTGCCCGGATCGGGAAACACTGCGCTGCGTATGGTGAAGAAGTGGTGTTGGGGAATGACGCTAGATCATCGATTCCTTCGAAATTACGTTCAGTCGCGATCAGCATTTTTTTTATTTTTCCGTAGTTGCCGCAAGAGCTGTTGACTCAATAAATACAACGAGGGAATGAATAATGCAGCGACTTCTAGCATCACTTCCTGTTCATAATTGGCGTGTCACAACGCATAAATAGGCAAATAAATGAATATCTTCGTAATAAGGCGCTTAAAGGAATCTTCCACGGACCATGGACCAGTGGGCGGGACCGGAAGTGGTTTTGCGACGAAATGCATGGTAGGTACGGATCCACGTTCATGGGAAGGTTTGAAGTGAATCCTGTTCACGTTCGTGCGTTCGACACGTGGATCCGTACCTACCATGCATTTCGTCACAAAAACTTCCGGTCCCGCCCACTGGTCCATGGTCCGTGGAAGATTCCTTTTGTGGTGTTAAATAGCTTTGAAACCCATTCGTAATTAAAAAATAGATACTGTTACTCTGAATAAACAATTTTGAAACTTCAAATTCCATTCCTAAGCAGTAATTACTGTAGTATCGCATTACAAAGTACAGTTAATCAAGGGCCACACCAGTCAACGTCGACTGCAGCACCTGCTTTTCTGCGTTTGGGACAAAGCATCATTACAGCACGGTGCGATTCTATAGGGTGGCCACAAGTTACGGCAACAAGATTAACACAAATGAAGGACCGCCGTTATGTGAGTACCTTCGTATCTTTTTTATATTTTTCAAAAATGTGTCATCACTAATCCACCAACAATTTCATCAGTAATGACACGTGTGGTTCCTCGGTGCAAGCAGTTGAGGAACATGACCAATCAATCAGATAAATCCGTGCTGTCGGAGAAACCATTGCTGCGCGCCACGGTGGCGCAACGTGGTACCACACTGTGTTAATAATCACTGGAAACCTACATCAACACGTAATAAGAGTCGGACACCGCAGTCTTATATTGAAGGTTATGAAAACAGAAACAGGGTTTACTTCCAAATTTAGCTGAATGTTGACATGACAAAGGGTCAAAGTAATGATGCGGGCAACCCATTTACCGCAGCGGCGAATATATCCCAAGCATATAGAAATTGGGTCTTTTTACGCTCATAAGCTTCCATCTTGAGAGGTTTTCTGATATACCCTAAAACCACACTCGAAATTATCTCAGTTTGATGGTGAATGTATATGCGGCGGCTCTGTTTCTCTGTAATTGTGGCCACCCGTATTATACGAAGTTATAAGATACTGTTTAGCAAACGTTCATGAATTATGGTAAATAAAGGATAAAGGATAAAGCATTTGCCGTTGATCAATCCCTTTTTGGGATGCGGCACGCATTCTACTTCCATTTGTACATTCGCAGTGGCATTTGAATGCGATGTGGCCTATACAATGACTTGCGGGGGCCAGCCGATGTACAAGTCAGTGTTTTTATCCTCCCAGACAAGTCTGGTACCAATTAACCGACCCCGGAGGGATGGAAGGCTTGGTTGGCCCGGGCGACTCACGACCCAGGATTTGATCCCGGACCGCTCGCGTGGTGAGCGCGCCACTTGTCACTGCACCACTTCCGCCCCTGATAAACACAGCATGGAAAACAAGAAAGTTTTCCGATAGAATAATTGGCGTAAAAAATATTTAATGCTCATGAATTGTGAAATAATGAGTTTCTGTTCCGGATGAATTCGCTACTAAATCGTGACTCGGCAACGCAAAAGAAAGCCAACCCCGGCAGATTATTCTGGTGCGGTGGTCCAAAAAGGCCTGAAGCGGGTAGGTAATGTCCTCCCGCCACTTCGCTCACTATAGTGCTTGTCCGTTATCAGTGAACCCAAAATTATCAGGCTTGGAAAGCTCGCCACCTAGGGAAGTGTACAGAACTCGCTGTATTTCTGACGGCAGTTAATATAACTGTCCTCTTTTAGCTAACTCGTATACTACACAAACTTTATCGAAGCCCAGCCAACTCGATAAGTTTACGCTAACTCAAAATCGAGTTCGGCAAATCTACTCCGATCCTAGGTTTTTGCTCGATCCTTGAGCCTATGATCGTTTATTTCTTATTATTTGACGTCAGCAATAAACTGCGTGTGAACAAATTGTCGAAACCATAGCAATCGATTTGGCGAAGAAAAAACATTATCGGAAAGTACAATGTTAAAACAATTATGGAAACAATTTGATAAATGTAAATAAAACAAGTTTAAAACAAGTATAGTCAAGGCAATCAATCGATCCCATTCAGATTTCAAGGAACCTCTGTTTTGATTAAATTTATAGCTCTGCGACGGAAAATCCCGAGAGAGACAAGCGCAGGATATCGTCATCAAAAATTTTGTTCAACAAAGGTAGCACTCTGAGCAGCGAGAATTTGTGTTCTTACTAACGGAGACCTTATTTTGATTGTACTGCCTCTAGTCTTCGATTCAATCAGGGTGAAAAAGTCAGCAGGGTCAACCGCAACCACCTTGTCGATCGATAAACTCTTTATTCTACGGTTGAAGAGTGACTCTTCAAAAGTGATGAAATGACATTGGTTTTCCCGTTTCAATAACACTATTTATCGATGGAAGAGTTATGACTTCGGTGGGCAGTGCTAAAGGGTTATTCACCAGGGTCAACCGTCCGTTCGAACTGTTCGAACGGGGGGTCGCATTTGTGTTCTGGGAGGGGAGAGGGGTCGCATTGGTCGCATTGCGCGCTTTGGTGATCAGGGCGCAGGGCATAGGTGCGTGCGAAAAAAGTTGCCGTTTCACTGGTTGTATATACCCCCCCGCTCGACGGCTGTTTTTGGGGGAAAAGTGGGTGTTTCGAGTTTAGTGGTTTGGGCTGTGTCAACCTGTAGCTGATGCCCGAATCCATACTCTAGAAGAAGGAGAGGTCACGGTGAAGGAAGCTGGTTTTGTATTTTGGGTCGCAGGGCGCCGGCCGGTACTGTGTTTTGGAGCGGTCGCACTGGCCTCTCGGAGGGAGGGGTCGCAAAAATCCGAAAATGTCAACGTGGACGGTTGACCTGGTTATCACGCCCGTAAATCGAAGGACGAAACCTGGATCGTGCACCATCCATGCCCTCAACCCCTCCCATCCTCAAAGGTCGCTTTCGATTGGTCCACAAGCCCTTATCATTCATGACTGAAAGATAATAACACGATATTCCATGTCCGCTAAGCGTCACGGACATGTGTAGGCTAAACAGCATTCAAAATGCCACAGTGATTTCGAATGGAAGTAGAATGCGCGGCGCGTCCCAAAAAGTGATTGATCGACACCGTTTGTCTCAATGTTCCTTTATAATAGCCTATTATGTTACATCTGATACAAGAATATGTACTTTTTAATTTTGTATGATACCAGTTATTTATTTTTGATTAGATAAAGGTGCTCAAGAAAAAATCGGCATAAAAAATTGGCATACTGTTTGTTGTTGAAATTCCATAACACCAGAGCAGACTTTTTATGCAGAAGCATAATGCACAAGCATCTATGCTCTATTCTATTCTTCTCTATTGTGATTGTCGCCCATCTGTTCCCAGTTGTTCCTGTCATCGCTGTGCAATAGGTAATATGAATAAATAAATAAATAAATAAATAAAATAAATAAATAAATAAATAAATAAATAAATAAATAAATAAATAAATAAATAAAACTCACTAATCAAATATTGTATTCTCCAGTTATTTAGATACTCTATAATAGAAGGATCGAGCAGTCAGGTGAATTCTGTGTCTATAAAGGGTATTCGAACACCAATAACAACATTTCATGTGCGAGACTGCTGTCTATTGCAACCATAAAACGCACCACAATCCTGAAAATGTGTTACCAGTGATGACATCAGACACGTCATAAGTTTTTGATCAAAAAACAAACAAAGATTTAATATGGATCAGTTTAATGTTTCGTCGCACAAATACACCCTAACATCCTTATTTGCCATGATATTCCTTCCTCTTCTGCTTCGATTGTTGGATTTTCAACCTTTCTTGACCTTTTTCACCCGGTCTTCTTGAACTCCTTGACTATTTTTGGGACAAAATATTTAACATTTGATGTGACAGAATCTGGTCAGTGTTTTTAACTTGCCGGCTCGGTCAGGAACTCTGAAGCTCCCGCATAGCCTTTTTTCTGCATTTGAAATTTTGTTAGGATCAATTATTTACTGCAGCAGGAGTCTGGCGTATACTCTGCCATGCTGAAAGAGAAAGCTGATGTGGACGCCTTCGACACAATAAAGGTTCATAACCCTTGAACAATTCACAGCGCAGCGAGAGGTGCAGGTTCGATTCCCGCTTGGGGCAAGAAGTTTGCTCATAACCCAATATTCTTATGGAACGTCCGCAAAGTGAACTATGGAGCTCTTGTGGTCAGCAGATAGCTAGAACAAGCCAAAATGAATCCTTGGACAATTCCTTCTCATTCTTTAGAATTTGTTTTTGGCAAAGTAAGTGGTCATTGCCGAGGCAGCTACACTTCGCAAAGGCCTAGGATGATCATTTTCAACAAGCTAAAAATATAGATAAAAGCAAGGATACGCTGGTTTCTCCCCGACAAACTGTCAGCAATCAACTCTGAAGCAGGACAAGTCAACATATCAAGGAAATCCCATGGCTTCGTATAGTTGAAAAGTGTCACGAAACAATACCAACAGGTTTTGCCCAGTCATCACATCATTCTGGACATTTGTTGCGGTCGAGCACGCATCGTTGCATTGAGACGTGACAGCAGGATCGTCAATCAACACATCATTCATAAGCAGGCTCGGCTCAAGCATCGTAACCACCGCCATAACTCTCTTCTTGTTTTTCATTCCTTATATGATAATAAACACTTTCTCCACCACACCTTTGTGAAGTTTCGTGGTAAGAAATACGGCAAGTTACAGACGTCCGCTGGATCAAAATCATGCTTAAAGACAGCGGCTGCTATAAATTTTGGTTGGGTTTAGAGATGATTGGCCCGTTAGGGAGGGTGGTAAACTGTGCGGGGGGGGGGGGGGGGGGGGGGGGGGGCGCCTAATGAAAAAAAGCTTGAAGGAAAAAGACGTCCGTGCGAGAACACGTAAAATGGGAAGCGCACTGGTCCTTTACCTCTCAATTTTTCTAATAAAATAAAAAAAAAAAAAAAAAAAAAAAAAAAAAAAAAAAAAAAAAAAAAAAAAAAAAAAAAAAAAAAAAAAAAAAAAAAAAAAAAAAAAAAAAAAAAAAAAAAAAAAAAAAAAAAAAAGAAGTCATTTTATATGTTATCCTCGATGACCGACATCACGCCAACAACCGTCATGCGCTGTTTGATAACGCATCACACAGACAGGTTAGAAATGCGGCGCTTGATGTGAAATGGTTCCCTACTCCTGAAGGATGAGCATCAAATGGCTGCCACTGGCGAAACACCAGCGGGCCGAGCAAGTTCCAGTAATTACGGTTTTAAGTTTAGGGCCTTACCGCGTTGCAACGAGCTCATCATTCGCTGCGCAAACGCCAATCCTCGCTTCCTTTGCCGCCTGACAATATACGAAGTTATTACGATCTCAACAATATCGCACATGAAAATCTCAAAATTTACACAGCAGATTTCGCAGACATGTTTACTAATTTGGAACATATTGTCATTATTAGGAATATAAAGCATCTCTTAAACATTTGTTTTAAGAATGCTGATAAATCGCTTGTCGCCACTAACGGCTATCACGTCTTCTATACAAGTGGTGAATCAACAAGTAGTAGCTATAGATATTACAAACCTGCTGATCTGTTATACTTCACAGAATATTTGTTAAAAAACAGTTATTGTACATTTGGCAAATCATATATTCAAACAAAACAAAGGAGTACCACAAGGAGGTAATTTCAGTCCCCTATTAGCTGATCTTACCCTCTCCGTATGGAATACAATTATGCAATAAAGTATAAGTTTAATAAAAAATAGAGTATTCATTCCATTCAGATATATGGATGATTTGCTAGTATACATAACCAAACCGAAGATGACATTGACATTCACTAGCAGAAGTGTATATGAATACACTTGAATTGAAGAAAACACATTTAAGTGAAACATCTAGTAATTATCTGGATTTAACAATAAGTATAATAAAAATGACAGAGTTATAACTAGATTGTATAACAAAGACGGATGATTTTCAGTTCAAGGTTATTAGATTCCCACATAATGACACAAATATCTCCATAAATAATAAAGGCTCCGTCATATACACTGAAACACTTAGAATAGCTAACACTTGTTCCGTTTTGACACATTTACTGATAAACTAACAGAATTCATAAGAGTGTTACTAGGAAATGGTTATCATGAGGACTTATTATATCTAATATAGTTAAGTGTATTTATAAAAATAAGTTTATATGCTATAAATTCTCAATGGCTAATAATTATAAAAATGTTAATAAACTAGTTAAAGGAATACTCAATCAATGAGTTATTGCTAATTCAGTGGACAGCTATAAACATTTCCACCTTTTTAATTTCATAAAAGTTTTGCATATTGTTATCAATTTATATTCACTTTAGTCAATATACAATTAATTTCATTGCATGCTCCTCTGCATGATAATTTGTACGTCAGCTCAAGGTTTATTCGTCTTTCCCCTGTGTCTTTATTTCGCCAATCCCAACTCACTGATGAGCTCCGGGGATTGACGAAATAATAAGGTTCGTCTGAGGAAGGAGCGAAACGAACCATTTTAATTATTTGTTTATAATGGTTTTTCTTTCTTAATTGGTAATAACTTCCTATGGCGCATATGAACCTCCGTTTCTATTGAACTTCCGATAATTACAATTGCGAGTTGTTTGACATCGAATTCACGCGTTCGCCTTAAGCACAGCTTTGTAAATAAACAACAAACAATATGCTATACTTTTGCAGTGTGCCACTACTTTTTTGTAATCAGTAGCTTTAATGTTTTTGAAAATACTAATTTTTACGTAAGCGAGTGAATAAGGCTATGAGATGATGAGATGTTACAAATCAGCTCTTCAAAGTTTAAATGTGCAGGATTTACTTTTTGCCGTTGTCTTCTTATTCTTAGATAATCCTGCTTCATCATAGGGTCTGCTGGACTTTTGATCATGTTTTCTGTGACTGTGGCATCAGTCGGTCTGTTAAGGTCTGGCGCTTTTACTGGAACCATTCTTCCAATTTTTGCAGTGCGTATTTGTGCTTTAGGAAAAAATCGTACTGGGGCCCTCACAACCTATACTCCCAACCACTCAGCCATCCATGCCTTTAGGGCAACTTTTCAGTATTTTCACGGTTTTAGTTCTTTTTTCAACCTTCCATTCCTCCCGATCTGATGGGTATCACCAGCTCCGTTTGGGAGGATATAACAGAAGTTCAGCGCAAAGCGAAAGTTCATGTTTCTCTGAAAGCGAAATGAAATGAATGAATCTTGAATTCGGTCCGAGCAGGACTAGAAATCAAATAGAGGCTGGAGATAAATGACTAGTCACATATGTAGAATACCAGATTAGATTAGTGGCTAAGGAAATATTTTCAATCGGAATGTTAAGGTAATTAAGGTAGTAACACATGTAACTTAAAGGCGCAAGCAACGATCAAATTGAAGTGTAACGGAACTCGACTATAAAAGCTGATGTGTAAAGTGGATCAATACTAAAACAAAAAGGAAAAGAATCCGAGAAAAATATAGAATATTCGAGCCTCCTTCGTTTTGTGTTGTCTAAGGAGGACGCCCGAAGCAACGATGGCTTGATACGTTGCATGAGGATTTGAAATTAGTTGGCCTTCACCCCGATCAGGCACATAATCGGGAAAAGGGGCGTCGTAATACCAGGAAAGCGGACCCCGCCACAGGGTGGGCTAAAGAAAACGCTTGTTTTGTGTTGTCAAGTTGTCCGAAGAGGCCGACAGTGAGACAAAATAAAGAGATCGCCAAAAAGGCATCTGAGGCGCGAGAGTATAGCAGACTAGTGACATGATACAGATGAGGTAACACCAGGGTGGATACGACACTGATATATGGATGTGAGCCACTACTATGAGGATTGAAAGATGCTTTCTCAAAGGAAGTTTATTAAGCTGGTTTGGGCCTTATGCTTTCATTCTAAGCATAATTTATTCGTTGCTTTTTCATCTAGTTGACTACGACGAAAAGCAACAGCTCAGCGTATAAATTTACTGACACCAATTCGTTCTGTGAGATTTGTTTTCTCATTATTGCGTCTGGTTTTCTGAGGCAAAGCCCCAGATATCACTGTGCTATCACTAAAGGTGACCGATTAGGTGTGCAAGTTCACTTTTACTAAATACGACGTTTAACCACGAACCTCAAGGACTGCTCATACAGTCCGTAATACCTTCTTCTTTTGATCAAAAGGATGGATGAGAGAAAGAACAGACACTGCAAGAATGAGTAATTCGTTTTTGAGGACATTTCTTGTGGTGTGCTACGCACTTGACTCCCATTCAGAATCGCTGTAGCAGTTACACGAATGCGTATTTAGCGCGTAGAAAAAAGCTTGCGCGGCCAGCTGATCCAGTTTTTTCACCCACATAGGAAAGTCGGCTAGGTCGAAAGCAAACTGAGAACCGTAGACTGGCCTGGGCAGCATCCAAGACAACTCAACCTAGTTTCTTTCATTTACCTCATGATTTCGGTTTTGTTGAGAGGCTCTGCGTTTTCAGGCTCTGTATTCTATTATTCCTTTTGTCGATCCCCGAAGCTTTTTTTTTCCCCATTAATACAACACAGGCACAAATAGCGCCGCCCGCACCAGTAGTTGGTGTCATCTTCATATCGAGCCGGATACTTTTCGCCAGAAGCTCCATGCATCACTCCACCGGAAAATCTCCCACCCCGAGCAAATTTTTCGATCCTTTTTTGGCCTTTAGGGGACTGCTTAGCGAAAATGACAGTGAGTCCAAGTGAGAGCCCCTACAGCATGCCAACCGTTCTATAAAGCGTTCAGCAACTTGAAAGACATATGTCTTGAGTGCCAAGTAAACCCATGCTGACAGCCGTCAGCAATGAGAAAAATGCAAAAAAAAAACAAAAGAGACAAAAGAAACTAGCGACAAGACACTGGACATATGGACAAATTTCTGTTTGTTTATGGCAAGTTAAACAAAACTGTTGGACTTTTATGGTGTTACTTTCACCGAAGAAATTTCTGTATTCTATGTATTTATTTCTCGTTTTACTGCCCAAGCGAAATGATACACGATCGAGCATTGATGGAGAGACCTGGTCTGAGGCCTTCGAGTTAACCTCGTCTCGAGCCGCAACGAGTTTGGGTGGATCAGTCTGTTCAGTGGGTGGAATAGCGACATCTGCAGAGATCACAGGTGTGCCATTCACATCAGGCATTAGTTCCTTATGAGTATAGTGCTAGTACCTCACCACGTGCCTGCATATGCCTCTTCCGTTTCGCGGGATACAATGAAATAGCGCCTCACCAGGGTGAATATTGCTTGAGGATTCCTCAACGGCACGTCGAGGATTTTCGCCTGATCCTTTACGTTCTCGCGCGCGGACATTCACTCTCGCCAGCGAGCCGTCTGTGCTCTCCGCGCGTACATTCACTCTCGGCACTACTCTCGCACAGCAGAGAGCGATGGTCGAGGAATTCCTCGACCGTTATTCACCCTGGTCCTCACCCTTCCGTTTGTTGTGCTCTATCGCCGATGATCTCCTCGAAACACAGCGTCTCTGTTTCTAAGCACAGACTCTCTCACAAATTTATATTCGTGCACAAGAATCGCACCAAGTTGATTGTGAGGTGTGCTTTTGAAAAAGATTCTACGACAGGTCAGAGGCCAAAGAAGTGGAAATCTTCCTGGTGGAAAGACAGGTGGACCCCTAAGGGGGTGCATCGACACGCAATTCGCAGCAAAGAAATGTCCCCGGCGATCTCGCATGGTCGAAGCCGCGCCGCTATCGCCGCTGCCCGCCCAGCCCCTCGCGTCTGGCTCTAGCCCCTCACAGAGAGAGCGTTAGCGTTGATGAGGTCAGCACCGATGAGAGTTGCATCAATGCGGAAATCAACGGGCAAAAAAGGGGTCCCATTTTTCGGGTTCTAGGTGTTTTCTTATGGTTGTTTGCCTCATTCCTGCACCACACTCAGATAGGGGTATCTTGTTTTTATGGACTGCTTTTTCATCGCCAACTTCTATCACAACGAGACAGCGTGCTCACGTGCTTCTAACGATCGGCCCCTTCAGTGTATTTTTCTCAAGTTCTTATTAGCATAATAGTGAACAACTACAGTACAGAGCCCGACCCCACACGCAGTGCCAACTAGAAATACCCTGGTGAATCTGAATGAAAGTATTTGGATTGTGTTAATCACTTACTCTGTCTCGTCCGTACCGATCTCCATTAATCGTGTGATCAGCTCTTCGACACCGATCTGTGGATCCAGGGAAGCAATGAAGGTATCGAAAATTTTCTGCCCTTCGACGACTTTTCGAAACGGTTTATCGGGAGGACTGTTGCCCCACACATATGTTCCTGTAATAGACTGTACTAAAAACCGCTAACAGATCTATAGAGTGTAAGTTTCTGCTTTTCTCAAGATACCATACCTGCAGGCCATTTTCGAGGTTCCACTTTGTCGACCAGCATATTCGACAAAGATGTCATCTCATAGTAGTCATGCTCATTCCTGCAACCACTAGCTTGGATGAGCCGCGTTCCCAGCCTCCAGCACTCTCAAGAAAAATTACCTTTGCAATCCTAGGAATTGAAATCCATTGAATAGATGAGCCTTTTCACTGAGTTCTGGGAAAAACTCTTCACATGGACGAGCCGATTCCAAGAACTCCTTAGCGATAGCACCTAAAGGCAAATGATAATTATATTCCGTTACTTGTAGAAAGATAGTAGCTGTCCGC
>MU898999.1:0-15580 GCA_036418205.1 Ostertagia ostertagi | reverse complement strand
ACAGTAGTCTAGCCCTAAGGCGCGAGTTGAAGAAGTGACCAAGAGCCTAGTATTCTTTAAATGCACAGCGTATTAACCAAATCTGCGGTAGGTCTGCTCAAATATGAAAGCAAGAGGCATGAAAATGACCGCCTGTTCCAAGGAGCGAAACGAACCATAGAATTGCTGAAATCAATGCTTTTATGTGAGGTCGACCATGCTGAGGGTAGCACAAGCGATAGAAGGTGAGCACTCCACACCGCACAGAATGGCATCCGTAGGCTGCTAACGAAAAAATTGCAGCGGTCACAGCGGTGACAACAAGGCTCAGCGCATTCGTTGCGATTCTCAGGGAGCGACAGTGCCAAGGCTTCTGCGCTTGAGACCCTTGCTCCGTCAGTTGTGACTCACGGGGGTATGGGCATTGCTTCAAGAATCTAGTCGCGGTCCGTGCATTCAAGCTATGGGCAAGGAATAAGCCCATATCAGTTAAAGTATTGAAGCTTTCCGACCCCAATGATTAAACTGTGAACTCGGGGAAGAAGATATTGCTCAACTAGAACTTGTCAAAATGACGTATAGATCCTCGTGGTATAATTTTCTCGTGATCAAGGGCAATGTCAGAGAATCCTTCGAACGAAGCTGTTTCCTGCACGACATGTCGACCAGTGTTCCCCCATTCACTTTTTTTAATTCAACGAGGTGGGCGGATCTGCAGCGTTGCCATTGGCCAATATTAGTTTATTGATGCTATCTAGCGGGGTGCATCAAAATCCATCGTCAGTGGATCTTTACAAAATCGGAGCCGATCTACCCAGATCCTCGGAGGTGAACATTACTGCTTATTACCGTGTTTATTTTCCACTGGAAATGCGGTTTTTTTTCAATTGCTTGCACTGACGACTCTTTTTCGATCTTCTTCGTGCAATCGCCTCGTGCTTCATTATTTGTATACTATTTCTTCATACTTTTGATATTTTTGACCTAAATTTCTTGTTGTCAACACGCAACAAATTTCCTTTCCCGCCTATGTCAAGGTTTAACGATAACGGCGCTCATAGGACTAAAGAGATGTAATGAAGCATTCTTTCATGTCCCTCATGTAAGGTTGACAGCAATTTTGGGCGCTATCGCATGATTACGGGGGTGTTTTGATAGCAAGGCATTGACACCGTATGAACCGATCCTTTCTGTTGAAAATGGCATTGTGCCTTAGGTGGGAGAAGAGGGCTTCAGAGTGAGTGAGCAATTTTTACTTTCCCTAGAACTCCTGTCCTTCCTAGAGCAGTCCTAGAGGACCCCTGTATGCCCCTTTATCTTGCGATAGCGCCTAATTCCGCATACTTCTTCCTTTACCTGCAACTCGCTAGTGCAAAGTACGTTTAACAACTTTAACTATAAAAGAATTGTTTTATTTTAACTTTCTATCTGACACAATTTCCCTGTGACCTGCTTCGATTAGCTTTCTTTTAATTGTGGATTGTCTTGATTCTTTTCTTTCCTAGCTTTATCCCTTGGACATGCTCACTCCTCATTGGTTTGATATTGCTTGCATGGTTCTTTAATCAGCACCAGTTATTACGCGCCTCGATGCGCCAGCTCCTTTAAAGAGCCTAATTATTTCAGTTCTACAAGGGCTTTTCTTCAAGTAATTTTCTTTTGCTATATTAAAATGTTGCCGCCGGTCGCTGTTTCTCCCTTACTGATGTGGAACCCGAGAGTTAGCGAATGGTGTTAGTGTCTACCTCTTTCTCTTAAATAACTACAGATATCAAAAGCTTCATTTCTGATTTGCATTTTACTTGGGTTTGCACCGCATACTGTAATATGTGCCACCGGAGTCGCGAATTTTAGGATGTAATTTGACTCACAGTCACAAGCGGATGTCATCTGGAGCCAAGTAAGCGATCCTTGTATGGAAGGTTTAGATGGCGGTGAGCGATACTCGATGGGGCCTTTTACCCCGGAAAATGCGCGTGGAAAATAGCGCCACCCCTCCCCCTTCCCATTATCGATATCGCGACAGATCGATTTTAGATTGCCATTTGAAGCCCTATCCTCCGTCGTAGGCTAGATGAAGATTCATGTAGGGATCTGACCCTTTCTGGACTGAGCACTTGTAAAGTGAGAACCTTTGTGACGTTACACGCAATTTGCACCCTCAAAGGCAGAATTTACGATGAAAAGTTAGCTCATTGGAAATAAGGGTAGAGGTGGTCAGTGGAGCAGGGATGAAGAAGAAACCATGTGAAACGGCCCAACCCGAGAAATGGGACCCCTTCCTTGCCCGTTGATTTGCGCATTGATGCGACTCTCATCGCTGTGCCCTCTTCAACACTACGCTCTCTCTGCTATCTAATCACGCCACGTATAGACCTGCGGCGAGTGATCAGATAGTCGGTGGGCGTACCCCGCCAACCGCGCCAAGAGTGAGCCATGCTAGTCGCCGATGTCAAATTTTGCTGCCAGTTGCGCGTCGTCAACACCTTCACTCCGCCAGGTCCTGCTAACTGATGCAAAATAGCCCTTTCTTTTGACCTACGTTCTTATGCGAGTGATTCCTCCTTCAAAGGTGTTGCACGCTCCCCTCAATTCGAAATATTCTTAAACAAACTTGAAGTGTTTTGCGCTCTGTCCGCTTCTTTACATCCTTTCTGCTTTAGCCACAGTTTTTCTTTTTTTAAGCATATTTTGCTTGCTGGGTACATCGATTGCTATCAATTGCTGTATTCTAGAGTGATTGATCAGCGCTGGATGAATCGCAGTTTTTCCAGGAGATTTGACAAATAGATATTCTGGATAGATTTGTGAGTGTGCTCCGCAACTGTGTAACAACTCTCTTATAGATTTTTATGACTCTTCAGCTGGAATTTCTCAACATTTGCTTCCCTTTGCACTTCAATTTACTTTGATTTTTCACACTGACTACTTAGAAGGTATGGCCGCTTGACGTGAAATTCGTTATTAAAGTGAAAGCATACGATGCCATTACTAGCAACACGCCTCGCCTAAATCATAAACTTGGGCGGGGCGGTTGGGACGTCAGGGGCCGTCTTTGGAGCCTTTCTCCGCTGCAAATATCTCAACATCTGCCGCAGAACAACCACGGCGCTCAGCCACTGGTTCCTGGCATAGCTAACACCTCCTTTCAATTTTAGAGTAGCTAAAGTTCCATGTGTGGACGATTTGGTTGAAGAGGTATTCTCTGGTGGACGCATCACATTCGCGCGTAGGGGTGTGCAGTGACTAGAGCCTCATTACGAACCTTTTTTTGGACTTATAGATAGGCGGAGGATGCATCAGTTTTCTGTGAGCGGCATTCCGCTCAGCTGTGTAACTCGTCATATCCAGAAAACCCACTAAATGACGTTCCCGCACTTTTCTCGTTTTCTATCTTTTCCTCCTGGAGCTGTTATGATTGAGTTCGGAAAGTTGTCATACACTGTTGTTTATTTATTTATTTATTTATTGCATGTGCTTTAGGCACATGAGAGAATACAACTTAACCAGCGGAAAAAAATCAAAAACAAGTACCTAATACTGAAAAGAGCCTCCAAGGCAATAAAAGAAACGACAAACAAAAAGTGATGATCTGTATGAGGTAGTAGCAAAAAAAGAGATGGTGGATTCTCCACGCCATAAGGCCTCGACATGTCCTCATTTCAGGTAACGCCGCAAGATAATTCTGAATTTAGCCTAGGCAGAGTGAATTTTTTAGACAATTTTATGAACTCGGTAGCTGCTCTTGACGCGAAGAACTTGGCCCTAATATTCGTCCTAGGTCGTGCAACAAAAAGCTTGTTCTTCTCCCTCTTGTATTGGTGTCTCGAATTGTAAAGAAGTCTTGAAATTTGATATCTATTTTCCCTGTGAGCATCTTAAAAACGGTGATTAGATCAAACATCTTCCTCCGGTATGAAAGAGAGTCGATACCTAGTGCTGTTTACCTGTACCTGTTGCCGCTGTTACCTAGTGCCGTTGTGCTTTATAGGTGGTGATTTTTCTCGGCAGGGGTTGTAATATGCGTTACGTTGAGAGTGTAGCAGCGGCTATACGCTCTGGGAAAATATGCATTATTTTCTTTTAAGAATCGACCAGACCACCAGAACATTTGTTCCCATCTATAGGTTCTCCCTGGTTGGACACAAAACAATGTCAAATATTGGGTCATGCAGGGTCCAATCCACAACGCTTTAAAGATTGCCTTTCGGATGAAGCGCTCATTTTCATTTTTTCTGCTCCTCATGCCCTCAACCTCGTTACCTATACTCTCACTAGTTTGGCGCTGCACACTGCCTATCAGAACAGGTTGCGGTACAGCGGTACCTGGAAAAGGAAGTGATCAAGAAAGAAGCAGAGAAATCGTTGGATAAAAAAAGGGTATGCTAGAAAGACTTCCTTTGATCGCGTCATCGGTTTGATTGTTCACCAAGTGTAAGTGTTTCTCAATTATGTATGAACCCTATTAGTGAAAAAGGCTAGATGATGGGGCTACGATGAACGCCTCCTCCTTCAATTTTTCGGTCATTGTATGGGTACCTTCAAATGAGACATCTCTATGGGGCTACGATACTGTGATTGGAAGATCTTTTTTGTAATTGCTATGATAATTAGTTTTTCGGCCTCAAGTTCTGATGCAGATCCACTTACCAGGAAATGCTTTGAACTTCCCATGGAACTTTGAAAGGAGACCTAGATGACTCCATAGAGTCTTGAACGCTGATTACAAATATGGACATTAAAACTGCTACGTGAACTTTATAAGAAAGTTACGAGCATTCAAAGTTGGCAAAAAACGTTACTGAGGTAGGCTTACCTGATGGAATCACGCTCGCCGTGGCTCTGCGCTAAAAACGAGTATCAAATTCGTAATCAGGGCACCCACTAACCCTTATAGAACAAGAAACCAGACAAAAAGCATCCGTGATTTCATCAGGTGAGCTCGCCTCAGTAACGTTTTTTGCCAACTTTGAATGCTCGTAACTTTCTTATAAAGTTCACGTAGCAGTTTTAATGTCCATATTTGTACTCAGCGTCCGAAACTCTATCGATGTTCATAGGTCTCCTTTCAAAGTTCCATGGGAAGTCAAAAACATTTCCTGGTAAGTCACCCACCGGCGTTGACATAGAAAAAAGATGGAATCGAGCACCTCTATTGCTTTTTCCGGTCAGCGCGGCTCTGCGTTTGTGCATTGGAGAAGAAGTTGTGTGTGTGGCTAACCATAACCTTCACCTTCTGTGCACGGGCGCGATAGCAGCTACCGGAAGATTGTGACTCAGACCACACCATTTATGAATCTAATGACACCTTTTGTAGGGCAATGAAGGAAGGATGTGTCGGGAAAATCAAGTTGGGACGGGGGGGTCATAAATCGATGGAGCAGGGATACCACAGTGCGGAAGCCACTATCGGGCAAAATCTGCTCAGAACATCTATCTATCAAACCTTGTGGAAGAAAATGCGAAGGATTCACTGCTAATCAATGACACCAGAACAAATTCTCTGACTAGCGATCGCTGTCCCAGCAAGAATGAATTTCTTCAAAGAAACAAAATAAGGCTATAAAAAGGCAAGTCGCAATCCAAATTTCCCACAGAATGAAACAGCATTTCTGGTCCTGTTGCTTACGAAAAACTTTCAACGAAGCGCTTATTGAATGTAGGGAAGGCGTCTGTTGGTTGCTATCAACATTCGTCCACATCAAATTCTTGGTCCCCGCCTCATCCCACATATCATACATGAATGCAAACTCTCCACTGTCAATGCGAACGGTGCAACGAAATTGGTGACATCAACATTTCGACGTCCGTTATCAGCTCCTATCAGTAGTTATCACTTCCCGCCACCCGTCATCAGTGTTCACCTCTGGCCCCCTATATATCCTAGAAGTTTGAGCGCTCTGGGTCCAAAGGGGTGAAGTTATGAATTTCCGGTCAGACACACACACACAACCGCTTAGCCGATTATATATAGTAGGATTGAATATTATTAATCTGGCTATAGAGGTTATCTAATTTGCTAAACACGATCATGTAAATGGGGACGGAAGTGGTGTAGTGACAAGTGGCGCGCTTACCACGCGAGCGGTCCGGGGATCAAATCCTGGGTCGTGAGTCGCCCGGGCCAACCAAGCCTTCCATCCCTCCGGGGTCGGTTAATTGGTACCAGACTTGTCTGGGAGGATAAAAACACTGACTTGAACATCGGCTGGCCCCCGCAAGTCATTGTATAGGCCACATCGCATTCAAACGCCACTACGAATGTACAAATGGAAGTAGAATGCGTGCCGCATCCCAAAAGGGATTGATCAACGGCAAATGCTTTATCCTTTATCCTTTACTTCGTATAACTTCGTATAATACGTAATTTTTTATTGCAAAGAGAATACTGGTTCATTCGCACTGCTTGCTTTGCTCACTCAAGCTCCATAGGTGAACAGTAAGTGGTACTTGGTCGCAAATGCTTACGAGTCACCACTTCTTTACTTCCCGACAGGACTAGCAGGAAATTACCTACCCCGTGGTAGGGAGAAATTCGTTGATCCGGTACAAGTGATGCTAAACATGCTTATCGCTTGCGCGCGGAAGCATCTCTGTTGCCAAAATTCCACCGATTCCCCCAATTTACCACTTCTCCCTTCCCCTGATTGCTCATAAAATCAGCCACGACTTCAGTATGTCCCAAAAGGTACCTGAAGGGTGTTCTAAACGGCGCTGACTAGCAAGCTACTGTGTACTTAAAACTGAAGCGCGTCCATATCAGTCGGAAAGTCATTCGGGAAAAGTGGTGTCGTATCTGGAAAAGCAGACGCTGTCATTAAGTGGGACAGACTGTTTGGGCGAACAAGAGCTGAAAAGGTTAATCAAAAAAAAGTTTCCCGTGCTTAAGCATTAAAATTGAAAGCATTAGCACTACGATTGAAACATTCAAGCATTTGGCATTGGCTAATCTCTCTGGGATGCGCCACGTATTCTATTTCCATTCAGAACAGTGACACCATTTGAATGCGTGTGATATATGTGTATAACCACAACAGCAATAACCTGAGTGGACCAGCCGATATACACACTAGGGTTTGTTTTTTCGAGAATGGTATAGTGTCAATTAAAGGAGGATTCCATAAGGTCGAAGTCGAAGAGTCTACGGAAGGATAATCTACTCAGGGGGAAGACAAGGCGGACCTCGAAAAGGGGCGGACCGACACGCAATTCGCAGCGAAGGATATGCCCAGGCGATCTAGCATGGCTCTTCCGCGGCGCTTTCGGCGCAAAGCACCTCCTTCTCGTTGTCCGCCCCTCTAGCCGTTTAGCAGAGAGAGCGTCAGTGTTGAAGAGGGTAGCACCACTGGAGTCGCATCATGGTGAGTCAGATGACAAAGGGTGCGTCCCTTGTTGCGGGGTTATGTTACCGTTCATTTGGCTTTTTTTTTTCGTTCCTGCATCACTGTCTACATTCATCCTTACTTCCAATGAGCTGCCTTTTCATCGTAAGGTCCACCTCGGCTTCGATCTGGGATCTGATCCCCTCTCTTGGCCGTGGTGAGCGGCTTCGGCTATGCTGACGACATCCACGTCTGAACGAAAATAATTCCCGGACTATGGGATACGACTTGTCGCGAGATAGATGAGTTAAGAGAGAGTAGGAGCTTCTCGTCCCGGAATATCGCAACGATAGAGAGCCATTCGTAGGATCTTATTCTGACAGGCATGCAGCTCGTGTCGCCAAACGGTCGCTCAGCTTTACTGAGAGCTGTGCGAAAATGAGTCCTCGGCCTTGAACTGTCTGCTTCATCTTCACTTTACGATACCCAAAAACACCGATTTATCGGCGTTCTTTACCGCATAACTTTCGATTCGTGATCTATTGAAATCTGTCTGGACTCGTATATTAGGGCCACATAACCCGAACTGGGCTGAAATCTAGGTCAGAAGTGCGGAATCAGCCGTAGTAGCTGAGCACAATGGACGACGTTTGGCCATAGTGTAATAGCAGCAAGCCAAAGCTTCTTCACGCACGCATGCATTGATTTTCACCCTTGCCCCTACAAAACACCACACTGGCCTATTAACAGCTCTACTCAATTACTCTCCAAGATAAATTTTCTCTACTCAAACTACCACTCGTCCTGTATTCTGCTCTGAGCGATTCTCATTGTCAAAATGACGGAAATGTTCGAAATGGCCCGTAGGGTTACTAAAGCCGATCTCGACGGCGACGTGAAAAATAGGCTCGAGCAATTGGAGGCAGCCGCTCATGAGTCCATCAGAGGAGGCTATTCTGTAAGAGCACTTGCGAAGCTACTGATTTACTTCCATACAACTTTCATTTCATTGAACTTCTCAGCTCCGTTGATGATCATCCACAATTTCAGACAATCGATAAGCTCCCAGACAAAGTTCTACAACAAATATTTTCCTATCTAACCCCGTACCAAGGTGAGTTTGAGTTTGAGAGTTAGCAGTTAAAGCTGCGCCAAAGCCTCAATTCAGATTCTGCAATCAGACAATGTCATGCAACGATGGCGAAACGTCGCATGCAGTCCACTGCTATGGAAATTTGTGTCATTCAGGCCGAACTACGGTGGCATTCAGGTGATAGCTCTCCTCCTGCGCAACCTGCTTTGATTTCCTCATGATTATTTCCAGGTATCGAACCACGACTATTTCTTGCAATTGATCGGCACCCAGTTTTCTGAACTCCGAATTGTCGAACTCACCACCGATCTGATCACACCAAAATGTCCTCTACGAGATGGCCAATAAATGTCCCGCGACTTCAACATCTCACGCTGGGTGAATTTTTTACTTCTGATCCATTATTTCTCTAATGGACAAAAAATTTGTAGTATTCACAAACTCTGATCACCGGGTGCACGGTTCAGGAAAAAATTCCGGCTCAGTCAACCGCGCTTTGGTAGGCAAATTAACTGCGGTGTGGGGGGGGGGGGTCGAATGTGAAAGAGAACTGAAACCTCCCTAACTTCGTTTACCGGGGTGATGATTACGCTGTATGATTTCTTGTTCATCAATGTTGGTCAAAGTCGCGTGTTCTAGCGCCGCTGAATGACCCATCAAAGGCTACTTTTCCTAGAAAGCTCTTCGAAGAACGCGAGTTTTTACCGGAGCCGTAGTTAGCTTAGCGAATGGAAGAGTGTGATAACTCAGGTATATCACAAGAGACTTTCAATGACAAGTGGCCGCCGTCGTTCTGGTTGAAGTGAGCATGTTGGTCTCAATCACAAAAAGCGGGTCGCCGGATCAGAAGGGCGTTATCTCCTCTTTCCTCTTCAAAGTAGATCGGCAGAACTTTCTAGCATTATAAGGCACAAGAAGGGTCAATCGTCATTGGACCTGGAAATAATTTTCTTCCCTGGTGTGTCCAGATGTCATCTTCGTTTGAACTAGCTCTCGATCAATATTTAATGGTGGTGTTAAACTGTTACTGTGTTTACTTCTTTGAGTGGTTATCCCAAGTTATGCTCGGTCAATTTCCCAGAAGGGTTAGTATCTGCCTCAATTTCAGTCTCTCAAATTACTTTCGACATTGCTACTGGAAGCAAGTAAGCTCAAAATTTGAGACATTTGGCTTTGATCCATAACTTTTTGAGATGCGCCACGCATTGCCTTTATTTCGAATTGAGTTTACTTTCATCTAATTTTGTCGGTACACAAGGGTTTGCCAAGTCAAGGCTGATGTGAAAGTCCGCGCTTCTGATCGCCACACAAGTTCAGCGTACCGAATTCGTGACCGGCGGGGGCGGGGGGGGGGCATGGCCTACGTCCTGTCCAGAATTTGACTCTGCGATCGCACACGGCGGCACATGTCACTACTCCTCTCCTTTTGTGGTTTAGGCTCCGAATGGGATATGAAGGGTTTTAAGGGTCTATACTCTAACAATTACGTAAGGCTGCCGTCACACAATAATGTCTTGATGATCTAGAGTCAGCTTCTTGCAATGGCGCGGTCGATGGGCAAAACAATTAAAGGTTCTAGGGTCACTTCTCAGTGCCGGTTGGGCATGGCAGAAGACAGTTCAAAAACTGGCATGAAATTTATTTAAAATATCATACTTATCTATGTTCCAAATACTAAATGATAGTAATACTATC
This sequence comes from Ostertagia ostertagi, assembly GCA_036418205.1. Lineage (NCBI taxonomy): Eukaryota > Metazoa > Nematoda > Chromadorea > Rhabditida > Trichostrongylidae > Ostertagia > Ostertagia ostertagi. The sequence continues at coordinate 5,491 of MU898999.1, read as the reverse complement.
ATATGTATGCACATTACCGTAATTCGCAAAACTGCCAACCTTGTAAGTATCGACTACGAAAACTGCAAGATTTGCTTGAAGAAATTGCGTGTCGGAAAATTGTGTGCATTTCGCATGGTTTATAAGCTTTCTTTTCCCTACCTCCTTTTCTACTGTAGCCACCGATCACTAAATTATAGCCGCTTCTCAATTTGAAAATGGTGAAGGAGTACATCATCGCCCATATTTGGAATTCACGGATAGTGATTTCAGGTGAATCGGGTGAAACTGACTCCTTATGAGAGACAACTTTGAGTAGGGGGCCGCGATTTGGACCCAGTGCTTTACTTTAACGTTACGAAATGCCATCTGCACCCAAAATTCAGTTTTAATGGAAAGTTTTCTTCAGAATTTCTCAACAGCAATGCAACTCCACGATTTCACCGATTTGCAGTCTTTTCCGTCACGATTGCGCAGCTTAACGCTCTGTTTATCTGAAAACATTTTCCTCGAAGGATTCCTGAGGTACGCAGCTTAGCCTAATAAGTTTGCTGTTGTGCTGAAATTGCACTGTTTCAGAAAGGTTTACACCTTTTCAGGTTCGGTCGATGGAAGACATTCTGCATATTATTGGTGAGTATAATGCTATAGAAACAAAGACCTAACAAATCTTCTGTGATTTTCAGGGTTCCCAAATATATGAGTAAGGTAAATTTGAATGTTGTGTGGTGGTTCGTAACTGGTGTTTGTTGCCTATAAAAAGCAGTTGAACGATGCTTTTGCGTTGGTGATAAATCTCATATTACACAGCTGCTCGTGGCTTTCAGCGCAAATCTCCAGGTCTGAATAACCTCTAAAGAATGGCTTCGAGCTGCTGCCCATGAGGAACCGATTTCCAACGGGGAATAATCTACTGCGATCGGACTCTTAAAGTTATTACGAGCTGTTTACCTAATCGCCGTTCTGGGGCCATCGGAATATCCGCTCAAAAAGGGGGAGATGCTGTTATTGATTATCCTTCTGTTTCGTACCTGATACTACCAGATTCTGCGATTCCGCAAAACGGTAAAGGCATAAGTCAAGGACCCTGCCATCGTTAGCATTCTGGCGGTGCATTAAAGGCAAGGATTCGGGATAAAATAGGTGTGGAAAAGCGCTCAGTTATGAAGCTATAGAGGTGGGAGATGGTCTGGAAAAGAGAAGGAAAGCAAACGAAACACCGATTACGCCCCGCACAGAGACCTCCCCTATTTCAGCCGCATTCCACCTTGGGATAGAGAAGGGGGCGGTTGGACGAGTTTCACGAACCTAACTCTAGTTGCTCCAGTGCCAATGACATTGGGTCGCGATGGGACCGCTGCCTCAAATGCGCCCGCGCTTTTCAAGCAGCGCCACGTGGCAACCGACAGCGGAGGGTGGGGCTTGCGGACGAAGGTGTGAGTTGCGGGTTGGACGAGCTCCTTGCGCCTTTGTCGCGCACTTTCAAGCGGCAAAAGGGTGCGACAACACACTGTATTGTACGCCTGTCTACTGCCCTCGGGATCCAACAGGCGAGCGCGCCTAATCCCGGAGCATGCGCTCAAGGACAGGGCTTTTCACGATGGTTAAAGTCGTGCTGCAAGTCTGACCCAGTCCATACCAGAGCTCTGTTATGAATTCCGCAGGTGTGAGGTGCCAGGCATTTTGTCAGAATTCTTACTATCCGAGATCGTACCATTTCTCTTACATTTAGCATTTGGTGGAGAGCATTCACAAGCCATTTTAAATCCTATGACATTGTTTCAGGTACTTATGAGAAGGTGGAGGACGAAGAGGAGGAAGTTTATGAAACAGTTGAATGTGTTCAAACTGAACAATTCTTGCCGAATTTGCGTGTGGTGAACTTGTGGGGGGTGAGTTGTCATTATGCTGAAGATTCATATGTGATAGTTTTTATGTTAAGTACGAGCAAGCGAATAAAGCAGGTGACCACTTCGACGGCTCACAATATTGGCAAGCAAAAAAGACGATCTTTTGAAAAGCTTGAAGAGATCGATCGTACAAGTGGCTCCCTGCGGTTTCAGAAACGCTTCATTAGTTTTCGTAGAAATGTTAGAAAGGCAATAAAGCGGTTCCTCCTGGCCTGATGGGATTGCAAGTAGAGGAAACTCCAGGGGAAAATTCCCCCCCCCCCCCCCCCCCCCCCCCCCCCCCCCCCCCCCCCCCCCCCCCCCCCCCCCCCCCCCCCCCCCCCCCCCCCCCCCCCCCCCCCCCCCCCCCCCCCCCCCCCCCCCCCCCCCCCCCCCCCCCCCCCCCCCCCCCCCCCCCCCCCCCCCCCCCCCCCCCCCCCCCCCCCCCCTCCCCCCCCCCCCCCCCCCCCCCTCACCCCCGAAAAGGGCGGATTCACAGTTTGAATGCATCCCTTACGTATCTTGCGATAACACCTTTGGAAGTTCAGATAAACAGGGTAACATTGCGAAAGGAAAAAAAAGCGGAGCTCGCTAATGGGGGAAAGTTTTTGTTCCCTGCCAGCCACCCGCATAGTTTCCACAACAATCCCAGAAATTTTGATGTTCTCCGAGGTCTCGCTGCAGACGAATGATTCAGAAGTCCATATTACATGTTACAATCGCACACAACTCCAAATGCCTTACAGGTGAACGGTGGGGAGCGAGAAAAGGTGTATCGCGCGGCTGTTCTTTTCCATTATATTTCCTTTCCATACTGTGAAAATTTCAGGTTCCTTTCATAAATGATGATCACGTGGACGCGCTCTCCTCAAACTGTGCTCATTTGGAGTGCCTTTGTGTGAATTACTGTACTAAGGTTCGTCATTTTTAGAAATTAAAAAAAAGATTCTTCAAGAAGGACAGCTGGGTTTGACTGTTTAGAAAAGCTCAGATATTTTACAGAGGTACGGGTATTGCGCTCGTGTGAGAGTGGAATTAGAGGTGAGGAGTGGACCGCTTGAGCTGAAAAGGAAAGTAAACCGATAGAAAACATTAGAAATTAGAACCTTCTCCACTACATTCAGCGAAGGACGTATAAGCGAGACTGTAAAACACCGGAACGTTGTAAGACACTGAGCGCCGAGGTGAGATAATACATCAGCAGGTGAGAGAACACAGGGGAAGAGCGAGACGCAGGCAGCAACGTATCGCAGTGGTAGGATGTGGAAAGTATCTCGGACGTGCGCAAGCGTCAAGCCTTATCTTGACTGCCCTTGCTACGCTTTCGTGGAAGGTATCTTTGAATACCGAATACGAACACTTACTTGACATTTACATTCGAATCTTAAGCTGTCGAAAAATCAAACCTAACCGTCGCTGCGTTGCTCCCAAAGGTTTAGGAACACTTTTGTTTATGCATCGTCCCGAGAGGAGAACGGTATCACCTCTGAACGGTAAAGTGTAGCATGGGCCTCACCGCACTTACCTCATCTGGGGGGGGGGGGGGGCAGATCGCGATCAGAAGGTGCGATCGATGACGTGCCCACACTGCACTTTTGTGGAGGCTGTCCGCATGGCAACCTCTAGGTGAGCTTAGCCAACGGCCAAATTTTGTGTGTACGTATCACCTCTCATCTACCAAGAGAAATGCCCTCCTCCTGAGGTCGCGCAGCGAATGTCCCTTGTGAAGCCACCGCTCTCTCACGCTCATTGTTTACGCTTTCGCATTCTTCAATATATTACGAACTAATCAAAGTAAAAGTAATTCAGACGGTAAGCGATTGGTCGATACAAAAAATGCTAAGAACGCTGAGGGCACTGCTTCGGGCTGGCTAATGAAGCCGCTGCTTTGTGAACAAGTGGTAAAGAAAAACGACGAGCAGGCAAAGTTGCAAGCAAGCAGTAACCAAGCCCTGATGATAACCCTGCGTCAGCCAAGTCAGCACCACGCACTCAATTGTTTTGCAGGAATACTATTTTGGGAACCAAACACTCAGTGTAATGGAGACAAAAATGCTGCGCTGGCTGCCGGGGTCACGCGTTTGAACCACATTCGCAACGAGACCATCAGGGACCGGACTCAGCCGTGATGAGTTCCCCGTCGCTGACAAGATGCGCGAAGCTCGCCTAAGGGTGGTACGGTCACGTCCTTCGCGCTAATGATGAGAGTGTCCGTAAGATTCGTCCTAGACTTTAACGTGCCAGGAAAGCGGCCAAGAGGACGCCCGAAGCAACGATGGCTTGATACGTTGCATGAGGATTTGAAAATAGTTGGCCTTCATTCCCGATCAGGCATGCAACTGGGAATAGTGAGGCCAACACATGTACCGTTAAAGCACCCGCCCATAAGCGGGACAGAAGCTAAAGAATCAGAAGAAAGAACAAAACACTTCGCCCCAGGCGGAACTCGAACCTGCATCTCTTGCTCACCAGGCATGTGCTACAAGTTACGGTATCGGGGCACTGTTGCGCCCTAACTTAGTTTTTCATGGTACACTTACCGTAGCCTATCAGCACCCACTTAGTTCCTTTGAAGTCATACCTACACCTGGACAAAGTGGTAAATTTAACGTCATCTATTTCAGGTGACTGGATCGTGCCTAAGGCTTGTACTGCAACGCTGCCGGAAGCTCAAATCTCTTTTCCTCGCCCATACAAGTGAGTTTCAACATTCGAAATTGAGGAACGTAGGTTTTTGGTCTTTTTCACGAAGCGACATAGGCAGAAATCTTGCAATAGTATACTAGTCCTTTACGGCTTTACTTTTGTCTATCAGCGTCTTTAAACGCATGGGTCGCTATCGAATGGTGTGTTACTTTGTCAGAAAATCAGACAGTAAATAGGAGATTGTGAGTGGGGAAGAAAAGCAAAAAGCACATGGAAAGCACTGAAATTTTTTGTGACGTCGACCGTGATACGACTGAGAGACACAGCGGTACGAGGAGTGAAAAACGTGAGAGATCCTGTCGTACGCGAGAAGGCGCAGACCCTATGTGTGCCACGATTGACAAACGTGGCAGCGGTCGCAGCGGTAAAACGAAGGTATCGGCTCCTTTACGTCCAGTTTCAAGTCGCAACAATGCCTCCCTGCCATTTAGAGCCCTTCTACCTCAATGGAGGATAAAATTTCTCTACGGATCTAATCGCGACCCGCGCCTTCGATTAGGCTAAAATGTAGCTCTTCCGGGTATTGTATTTGTTCGAAATAATGTTGAATACTAAAGTTGGCCTATGGCCACCTCTTTTGCACTATCTATCTGTCTTCAACACTGATTATATGATATCTGCTCATTCATTTAGGTCTGGACAACGCTACGATCAAAGCAATCGAATGGGAAAAGACGAGAATCGAGGAGTTGGATGTGAAAGGCACCGAGCTGTCATCAGATACTCTGATATCACTACTGACTCGTCTTCCACATCTTCGCTGGCTGGACGCTAGTTGGCTGGAGAACATGACCGATCAGGTGAGCTCAGCTGGAACTACGGAATACCCTAATTTTTCTAAAAAGGGGTCGTGAAGGATCAAACGAATAAAAGTTTCCACCAAGCCAAAATTATCGATCGTGATGCTACGATCTATA
>MU898997.1:0-12037 GCA_036418205.1 Ostertagia ostertagi | reverse complement strand
GATAAAATAAATAAAAACGTTTAATTCTCCCGACAGACTAGGTCACTAGAGCTGCGCGAAAGCTAACCATAAGGTTAGGCTTAGGCTTAATCTAGTGCTTACACATTGACTTCTGCTCAAGTTAAGGGTCAGAGTCAGGCTTAGTTTTAGGCCTAGTACGTGCAAGTACCAAGTTTCCTAATCAGGGTTGACCTGCCAGAATCGGAAAATCGCTATACAACCACAATTAAAACAAAACCAGTTAATTTTGAAGCTTTTCGAGAATCTGCGTGCCTTCCAGTATAAACAGAACATGCATATTTGCAGATAAAAGAAGGAAAGTACAATGAGGTGATCCGAATACTTCAGTATGAGGTGCAACGGACTCCATTGGTACGTTGACCAAACGGTATACACGGATTTTATCCGATTCACTTCCACAGATTACTTTCAGAATCGCGCTGCATTGTCTCTGCTAGGATATTGCTATTACTTCACCCAGGTGAGTGTTTGCACATTTCGGATACCATTTTGGTCGAGTGACCGTTGTGGCATGTTTAGGTATCATAATCGGGCGCTATCGCAAGATAGGGGGCATTGTTACGGCAAAGCATTCGAGACCATCCCATTTTTGTTAAAAACGGGACCAAGCCCTGTGCGGAAGTGAAGAGGATCTAGTGCGCATGAGCGATTTTCATTTTCCCGGAAGTTCCTGCACCTCCTAGGCTCAGTCGAGGATGCCCCGTACTGTGAGATAGCGCCCGTTATTGTCATCTGATACGAGGTTATCTGAGTATCATTGTCCTTCTTCTCCTTCGCCTTTTCCTCAGTTTGGGAGCAGGCCTCTAGCCTTACTTGATAGCAACACCCCCCCCCCCCCCCCTGTGAGATAGGCTTCAAAAATTCCGATCAAGGATGGAGTCGTGATTGGTAGAATTGACATTCTTTTATAGCTTGTGGTCCGGGGAGGACGAAAGCTTAGCTGGATATTCAAATTTCCATAAATACTGGAAATTACGTGAAGGTAGCTTGAAAAAGGGACTGGCGACAGGCATACGAACAGTTAAAGGAGCTCGTAAAGAGTTCGGACTTGATCGGGACTTTCTTTTGCTTCCTTTTCCTCACACACACACCCCTCTCACCTCGAGGTTGAAGGCAAACTCCGGGATCAGCCCGACTAGTGGAAAGGACACCTTGGGGGTGCGTTCTTCACAGATCCCTCCAGCTTCGTTTCCCACTTGTGCGATTAGTACGCTAGTATATTACGATCCTGCAACCTTCGACCCTCACTGCAACTGCTATCGATATAGAGATCAATATTCTCTCCCAAACGGCGTGCCCCCTCGCGTGGTCCATCTTCTTTGATCGGTCTTACCTGCAAAGGAACACATTCAGAAATGGATGTTGTATCCCATAATTCTCCAACGCCATAGCTTCCGATTTTCACGCCTCGCGCTCTATGTTGTCTGGTTCCCTATGGACACTGCAGTGAAGAGAATTAGATTTGTCACCATCTTTTTCAGTGAGATCGACTTCATGCTATTCATAAAGGCAGTAGGGGTGGCCGAGAGGCGGAGCGGTTTTGATGACGTCATTGGGTACCATTGGTCAGAAGGAATTGGGAGACGTTCCGGTGACCACAACCCTTCCATCCTTCCCTTCAAGGCTTAGTTTTGAGGTAAGCATCAAATTGAGGCGGTTTAAGGACCGAGTTGAAGTAGTCCGTCGACCGTCGGGGACCCCATCCCCTCCCCAACATTCAGCATACGGCCCCAGCGACCAAAAGGGCTGGTTTGACTACTTCGAAAAATTTCAGTATTTTCTATGGCTCTTTTGCTTTTTCTACCTCAAAATCTTCTTCATCGCAGTTCTTGTCTGTTTTCGAACCAAATAAGGCACAATTCGATACCAGCTCGTGTCTTTCAATACACGTCTCACTTCTTCCAATTGAAAGCGACCATTTTTCCAAAGAAGAAGCGCCGTAACAAGACGTGAAAAGGCGTACAACAGGCCCACGTGGGCGTGGTCTGTGTGAGACCATGAGATCGCATTTGCGCTGCATGGATGACGTTGGAAGTCCTGGGGCTTGCCTTTATAATTAGAACAGGATCTTGACACACCTAAGGATCTGATCACCTCTTCTGGAGTCATGAGCTATGCACTTCCGCTTTCCCTTTACTTCCGCTTTCTCTTTACTAGGGAAAACGCTATCCTCCACACTACCCCGGCAGTCTTCGCCTTCTCTCCTCTCACTTCCCAGCGGCTGAAGACAGCTTCTGGACCGAAAATTCATCGGCACACCGCCTACTTGGCCTCACACGACCCACCTCGAATGGTCGACGTGCTCAGTGTACTGCACCACACTACCGTGGCAACCGTCAGTAGAACCAAGTGGTAAATTTGCGTCAAATACCGTTACTGGATGTATTACGGCATGTGTGTTTAAAGCCCTTGGGACATTTTGTTAAAAGTGTACCTAAAAATGCTGGGGCCAACGTTTCTATTCAGAAGAGCGTTTTGCGCTTGTCATTATCTAGAAACTTTTATAAAAAACTTGAATGTCGCAACGTAAGGCTAAAAGGAAGGGAATACGCCAACCAGCATTCATTCATTTTGGCTAAGATGTGGCAGTTCGACGTACGTCATCGAGTTCTGCACCGAGTAAAAAATGAATGAGGAATGTGTTAGGGTTTGATACCCGACAGGGGGTTCGAAAGCGTGACGAGAAGGCAGAGACGCAGACGGGTCAGCGGACGAGTCGCAACTGGTACTATAGCGATTCAGAGTCATGTTGAATAGAATGTGCACCTCCCACAAACATAACAGATAGTGATTGCTCCTATCGGATACCGGTTTGAGATTCTTTGCGATTTGAGATTTTTGATTTTTGCGATGAACACGATCTCCTGTAAGTTGCAGTGCTGAGCAAGTACCAAGATCTCTCATAGATTCAGATACCCTTATTCGTGTTTAGGCTTGCTGCAGGTCTTGCCATGTTTTATTGTTTTCCTATGTTTTTATTACGATTACATAGTGTCTCCTTTCATATATGTATGTATGTGAACACTTTTTGATAATTCTACCATTGAGTAGGAATGAAGAAAATCTACGATTGAGAGAATGCTGGTATCGAATGTGATCTTAACATGAATCCCTCTTGTGAATGTATTTCTTGTGGTCATTATTATCTGTACAATTATGCAATAAAATGCGTTTATGTCATCGGTCGAGTCAGCGTAACGATTACGTGACTACTTGAACTTTCCTCTATGTTCTCTGCCGCGAAAGGCCAGAGCGCAGACGATTAGAGAACGGCGCCTGGCTCGGCTCCAAATCCCAAGAAGGAAGGTGAGAGCCCTAGGACTAAGCCTTGGAGGGAGGAGGGACTCCGGAGTGGGTGAGCCAATTACATTGTGGCAAAGTTTGAATGTGTCAGATCACAGTAATCATAAGCCGCTGTTAAGCGAGAGAGCGCAGGCGAGAGCATCAAATCGAGGCGGTTTAAAGGACTGAGTTCAAGTTGTCCGTAGACCCAGCGTAACGCATATACACTCGCCTTCAAATGACCAGAAATTGTGCAATTGCAGAAATTGACGTGGCATCGATTAAGATCATCTTTGAGTACGCGTGAGAGAAGAGATGAAGACATCAAAGATGTTCTTGAATCGATGCCACGTTAATGCCACGTCAATTTCTGCAATTGCACAATTTCTGGTCATTTGAAGGCGAGGGTATTGCACTAGTGATTTCCAAGAGCTTTTTTTGAATGAAACAAAAACACGTGAGCATTTCATGAAGTGGTGAAAGATACGAGATTAGGCATCAGGTTTGGGACCCAAACGTGTTTTGAGCGACAAAATGTCTTCTCTGATTATGCGAACAGCTCTAAAATAGAGGTGATAGGCAAATCCCTTCCCACTGTAGCACAGCTCTGCAATCGATGGGACTTATTTTGAAGGCGAATTTTAAAGCCACGAGTCTAGATTAGGTCCCAAGAGCCAGTCCCTTCTAGAGTGAGAGAGAGGGGTCCCCAAGGGCAGGAGGCGCGACACTGTCGCGACTCAAAAGTGCGAGGCAACGGCGCTAAGGCCTTGCCTTGTGTGCTGCCGTGCTGCCAGCGTATCAACCACGGCATACGTGGTCTCTGCGTCCTCTCGCGTACGACGTACTATCTCGCGTTCTCCCTCTCCTCGCAGCGCTGTGTCTCTCCGTCGTACTACGGCCGGCCTCCTAAGGGAAATTTAGTGTTTTCTATGGTGCTTTTTGCTTTTTCTCCTCACTAATGTTCCTCATTGCACCCCTTGCCTAATGTTTGAACAAAATAAAGCATCAATTCAATCCTGACTCGTGCCTTTAAAATGAAGAGCCAGCCCATTAAAGTTAGGAGTGGTCAGTGAAGCTATCACGGAGCGCGCGATTTCGAACTTTAGGAATTTCTCATGTTTGCGTGGTATCTTTTCGATTTTGCGGCAGCGAACAGCGCTATGTGAAATAGTTTATGTTTGCTTGAGAGCGCTAATTTTCTACTTTTTAATTAGCAGCGAACATCTGCAAAAAGTTGACAATGAAGGAGGAGGGGTGCAAGAAAACAATGTCGCACGACAATAATAACTAATAGATACGAATTTTATCTATCAATCAAATTTATTTTAGTGCAACGCCAACACGTAATGGTTCTGAAGCATTCGCCATTTGAATATTACAAATCAGTTTCGTATTACAGCTTTACAAAAGCGTTTTGCTGCATGTTTTGGATATCGCTTCTAACCAGCTGAACTTGGAAAGAACTGTATCAGAATAAAAAAGGAAACAAATGCGAGGGATTGGACTTGCTTAATCTAACCCGGGTTTTGTAAGCTGCGGTTTTTGATTCGCCATGGCATGCGGAAAGTATCACATGGGTCCTGGATTAGATTATGGACAAAACAATTGACCCCGTACGGTAATTGATTGCCACCTCTTGCTTTCCAGGAAATTGTGGTACCGACCACACCATTAGAGCCCTGATTCACCCCAACTACGCTTCCAGCGGTATTGGGTCGTCTCATGATTCCTGTCCCGAATTCTTACTCTTACTGTGGATTGGTCTAAGAAATGGTGGTTGCCTATGGCTCCTCAGGAAACGGTACACATGCAACTGCAATCCCGAGCTCCACCATTATCGTTCGAATATACAGTTGATGGGGTCCCACATACCGCTGTCGATGCGGTTAAAAACTATGGCTTCAATTACAACAACAAATTAGACTTTTCAGGATACATCTCGAGAAAAGTCAGAATGGCCCATCTGTGTACATATAAAATCTTCAATGGACTATCCACATGTAACAAGAAAGCGGTGAGAATGTAGTTCAGGGGAGCCACTCATAATATCTAATCAAAGTGGCAATATCTAATCGAAGTGGAGTTGCGGAAGGGCGGTCATATCTAATCAACATTCAGAGCACAGGCTCTGAGTGTACGATTAGATAGGGATACCAACCCGATTCCGTACAAAATCGGATACCTGAAAGGCCCTTTCGCCAAGGGCTTGCATGGCAATCGCAAGAAGGGTTGGTGAAAGTGAAGAGTCAGCAAGGTGACAGCCTTGCCGCCATAGGACAAGGGTGACAAATCGTTTGCCGCTTACTCAGTGAAAGATATGATAAGATATGAGTGCCTTCCCGCAACTATACTTTGATTAGATATGAGTGTCTTCCGCTACTCCACTTCGATTAGATAGAGTGCCCCCCCCGAACTACATTTCCACCTAAGAAAGCATTCTTACGAGCGTACAAGTCCTATGTACGACCCCTTGTGGAATCTAGCACTACGGTATTCAATCCTTCGAAACGAAAACACGTTATGCACTTGAAAAGGTTCAGAATAATTTCCTCGGAAATTATTTAGACGTATTTGTGGTTTTACGTACTTCAGGATACCAGAGGCAGCTACTAGGAATCAACATTTATCTGATATCACTAAAAATAAGATGCAGTGTTTATGATCTTTGGTTCATGAATTGGTGCAGGGTACATGTGGCTCCGGTTCTTCCAGCGTCTTCAAGTTCTCTTCTAGAACTAGAGGAGGGGTCTTGAAGATCTCGCTGGCACGTCTCAAAACTGATGTGCATGCGAAGAGCTTTACTTCAGAGCCGGCAATGAATATTTGAAGTTAGACAAAAATATACCTGCCACTCTATCGCTGCCGCAATTTAAACGCCTATCGGTTAAAGTTCTGCTACGAAATGTGAACCCTAATTTTTTAGAGACTGACTAGCAAATATTGCCATTACTGCCGGTTTTTGTTGTTTACATTGTCATTGACGTGTTTTCTCACGCAAGCCTTCTGCTCTCTAATGAACTTGTACTTATGCTTATACTTATACTTGTACTTATACTTATTCGTGATGCACCAGCTCAACCAAAGCCCAAACTCCTTATTCCGGCAATATCACTCTTAGTTTAGGTGTTCACTGGGTGCCTGGTTTGGGAATCCTCTTCACCGTATGAAGACAAGCAATGCTAAAGTCAGCGCGGAATAACTTTCTGGGTTGGCTTCAGTACTACGAGAAAACCGTCAGAGGTCTCAGAATCTCCTTTTTGCAGAAGAGCTGTTTGCGGTTTGCGAGAGAAGAGGGAAAGTTGAGGAATACGACCACCACGAAAAGCCTTTCCAAATTCCTTAAACCCCCTACTCATTCTCGTCGGGAAGCTTTCAAACATTCAAGATTAAATACATGCATATCAGCGATCATGATCATTTTTACGCAGCTGATCACTTGCTTCCTAGGCTCGAGTGAGAAAAAGTGTCAAAATTCACACAAGAATTATAATGCATTGTTCCCTGTTTTCGAATCATCCGAATATTCGAATTCGTAAAAAGAATCACATAAGTATCGACCAGAATCTCCGCACGCGCGAACGCGGATGCAAAAAGATTTAGATTCGAATTCGAATTCGCAGATTCGAATGCGTTTCGCGTCGAGGTATCGAAAGCGCGAAACGATGCGCCGCCTCCACTTTACCTGATCGATAGATATACACCTCTCTCAAAAGAATTCGCAGATTCAAATGCGCGATTGAAGCTCCTCCCATTTTTCGTGGATCGATTGAATTTCTTCGCAGATCCTTAGATTCGTACGTTTCGAGCGTTTTTCGTCTATGGCGCAAGGAGTGCTCAGGCAGCACAATATATTTGCCATGAGCGCATTGAAAGAAAATCCGAACCGGCCGTGATTTCGACATTGCTTTCAACAATCAAATTAACAATCAACAACGCCAACATTCAAAGAAGAACAATTTCCTTCCATTTGTGCGGTCGTTTTGCTGTCAAATTCGTATCCGTTAACGATTATTATGCATTGACGTTAGAAATTGTTTTGATCATGGTTGATATAAATAGAGATCAGTCGGTGATGTGGCCATGACTCCAGCTCTAATACGATTCGCTAGACCTTCAGCGGGGCCCCATTCAAGAACAGCACGTTGCGGCCGTTTAGTTAAATATGAAAAGCGTTATAACTATCCTCCTCCTAGAATCACATGGATTGCAAATATTGCGTTGGTGTGGATTTTCGCTTGATCTAACGATTTCTTCCAACTTCTACCAATTGGTAAAGCCATTCATTGACCAGCAACTATGAAGTAGACCATCGAAGCGACATAGATTTTGCGTGCCCTTTGCCGTGGAGAAATTAGGAGAAGCAAGCAATTTCCATCTGGAAATGAGTGGGAGATCTCGCTGACTGACTATACAGCATATGCCGGGGTCAATTTTGCCATGATAGCGCGAACTTCTTGCCGGGCCCGGCCACCGGCAGTGCGCGCTCGGGCACGCGGCCGGGAAAAGGTTAATTGCGATGAACAATGGGTGGGGCTGTGTATTTATTTACTTCTTATTTTGTTTAGGCGCCGGTCACCGCCAGCCCGGGACATTCAGCAAAGCCGAGTTATGGAACAACAACACTTAGATCATGCAGAGGAGAAAGCTAGAGCGTCTTACAATAATAAGGAAACATGAACAAAGGAGTGAGGAAAAAAGAGCTCAGTCCGCGATTAGGCTTCCTGGTCCTCTTCGCTTAATTCTGTGGACCTCTCGTTGACTATCCTGTTGCGTGTGCTAAAATATCTGTTCGTTAGTGAATGCTTGAGCGCGATAGGCCAGCAAGGGGAAGTTGTGTTGCACGTGCACCTCGCCATCATTCATCTAAGCTCTCCAGAGTAGGCTCTGTCTTAGAACCAGAGAGCACCCAAATAGTGCGAACTTGGAATAGGCAAAGAAGTCAGATATGAAAAGGCTTTGTATTGGAGTACTTTGTGGCACTGCCTTAATTTTTCTGCTGGCTTTCACTTTGAATATAGAAGCGTGAGTAGCACGGGAGCTTTTTCCCGTCCATCAGCGACACCCAGTAGGTTGCGAACGCCGGCTGCGATTTGGTCGTCATTGGCTCTCGCTATTTGTGACTTTTCTTCGTGAGATTTAATTCAGGCTAGATTTCAGATTTTAGTTGTGAACATTGCTCGGTTAGCTGGGTGAGCGTCAATCTCATCAAAAACAGCGAAAGGGTGTCGAGGGTCTTTTGGGTGCTGGTTGAACTCTCAATAGTAACACCCGTATTTTTAGCTTAGTGTCTATAAGTGAGAGCAGTTGTATAGTTCACATATTCTATTGCATTGGTTTATGAGCTCGTGATGGTAAGTACTACATAAATTGGTGTATCAACACCATTTGGATGTCTTGACACAGTTGCCTCAGTAAAGAAATTGATTTAGACCTGCGCTCTCGCAAACTCATTGTTCGAGACGTCAGTCGGGCTATAGTCTTTTATTACTACAAATAAGTTGCAGGCCAACCATGTCTCAGAGCAGTCACTTAGTCCTAGATACGCTCATGAATAAAATTATTGCTTAAGTGAATTTTGTAGTTTAACAGAAACATGAAAATAATTTAGCAGATTGTGGATGTGTTAGGCTTCAGTTTATAGTGGCATAATTATGTTAGTCTGCATTGTGGAGGGTTGACAGGAAATGAGCGCAACACGTGAAATCCGTGTTATTGGAATAATTTAAGGGGAACGATTCGAGTGCTGGTTAGGTCGGGACAGCTGTACGTCACCACTCTTTTGTATAGATTATATAATCCATAGCGACCAGAATAAGTCCCCAAAAATCCTTCTTTTAAATGTGATGCATCGAGCAGGCTCAAGCCGATGACGGGTTACGGATGGGCGGCTTAATGTCAGAGATTGCTTAAAGGACGAATTTACGATGGAAAAGCAACCCATTCCAAATTGAGGTAGAGATGGTGAGTAGTACCAGAAAGAAAGCGAAACCACGAAAAACGGCCCAGAACCGGAGAAATGGGACCCCTTCCTTGTTGTTCCGTTGAGCATTGAGGAACTCTTATGGGACTCTCATAACTTTGCCCTCTTGCGCTTCTTGCAAGCGTCGCTACCGGCTCGCTCAGTATCTTAGTATCATTCGTCCTAGAGCGATTGTACGTACAGCGCAGTGATCAGGACGATCCGGTAGCCGCGGAGATGCGCCGACACTTTTTCAAAACTTTGAATTGACAGCATTTGCTTAGGAATCTCAGAGAGCATCAGATCTTTCCTCGGACCTGGCTCGGGAGTTGGGCGGTGCAGTCTGTCAGACACCTCAAGAACGTAATTCCGCCGTCTGGTGGCCACTACGGCGATTGTGCGTCTTCACTTCGACCTTGCAGGTTCTGTCCGTGCAATCCCTCCTTTAGAGCAGTTGAATCGCATGGACGGGTGATCTCATTCCCATCTCGATTCGTCGGCGGGGTACCTTCGATCGCCTCGTGACGTCCGAAGTATTCCTGGTTTTACGTGTGTCCTCGTTAGATTTGTCTTTGCACGATAAATTATGACTAGAGTAGTCCATACAGTTGAAGACAGTACGGTATCAGGAACACTTTTCCGACTGTAACTTTTTTCTACTGAATCAAATACAGAATTCCTACATCAGTGAATCAATGTAGGTTCAAATTTCATTATGTTGCTAAGGTAGGTTCACTGAATGGCACACAATGTTGAATGGGAGAAGGATTTAGAATAAAAAATTATTTCATTAGAAAATCTCGAGTATGACAAAAATTCCAAGTAAACTTCGCAGTATTGTACAAAGCTCACAATTTAGCAATTAATCTGAAATATGACGAAGAATACTGAGCAGCAAGTCAGTACTTCGTCGCTAATCTTCTGGAGTCGCTGGAATCTTGGCAAGGTCTAAGTATGGAATTAGTCAACGAATGCACTGCCTATGACAGCTTGCTCCATTTTTCTTCAAATTTGACGTGCTCCTCGTCCATATATCTGGCTCTTATTTCTGCCAAGGGTATCGAAGACGAATTCAGAAGCGTACAGTCGACTCAAGTATGGATATGCAACTCCTTCTGAAATCTATCCAGATGCGTTCTCATCCATCACTTCTCAAATCCTGTCCGGTGGTCACGCACCTTCTATGGAATGCCACCCCGAATCTCCGCCTAGTATCATGTATGGCTGTTGATAGATTGGATTCGTAGAATTTTCCGTTTGATGTGTAAATATTACCCCTATTCACCTCCTTTGATCAGAGATGCCTTATTTCGAAACTTGAGTTAACAGGCGCGTGGTTAGGCGGTGCTAACAACTACTGCTTACACTGGTATGTCAGGGGTGTTGATCAAGTAGCGTTACATACTGTGAGCTCTTATCTCCAGATAACAGATTGTTAGAGTGTGTTGAATAACTTTATTATCGCTAGGGATGCATACAAAAGGTTTTTTTACCAACAATATAATGCATTCCCGAGATTTGTTCCTTCAAATACCCATGATTTGTTAATTCACAGTATCATTCCCTTCCTCAAGCCACCAATGATTAGCAATAGAAAAACTAAGCTCAGATCCTACTAGTCATATAAAGAGATTTGTGAGCAATCACTAGCGACATCTTGACCATGACCATCATACCTCAAGCAACTTTTCCGCTACCCGATAAAGAGAACTAAAATTGTTTCACTTCTGCCAATATTACCAAGAGAGAACGACACGCAATTACTTCCTGATTAAGCGAAAGCAATGGGTTCAGGCAGATATTTGTCGAGCCTCTTTTCCATACTAACACGAATGAGGACGTAATGTGACATGAGAGGAACGCCTCATATACCCAGCGGTCTCTCCAGAGTTTCGTTTTACACAGATGATGTGCGTAAGGCGCTAAGAAGCTTGGAACCAGGGAGCATGCGGCAAAAGTCATCAGATCCATTTTCCATTGGTTGCATGTGAACGTTATTTTTGTTGACTTATCAGAGGCATTTTTTGAAGTCGGCCACCAAAAATAGTTCCAAGCTGCAACATCTCGGATTTTTCGGGCAATTTTTTGAATGGCTCAAGCAGGGCCAACCTTGCGATGCGCGAATTCCAAAATTTTTAGGACCCCTTCTCTTTCGGAGGTGTCGGTACAACCCCCTCTCCCGTACATTGATGAATGAGTAGTCACCGACAGAATTGGTGAACCGTGGTCAATCCGCGCACTTTGTCTCGCTCACCAGGAAGGTCTTTCAGGGCGTGCCAAGCTTTTTGAAAACGGTCTTTTGCATGATATAGGGGCACATGCGGGAACCACAGAACCATGGTTAATTTTTCCTGAACGGCCCTCTGAATACCAAAAAAGGGGTGATGAAGGGTCCGTGGTTCGATTCCTTGCGTGACAAATTTTTGCATTTCGGGTTGGCGTCTCAGAATTTGCGCAAAATGTCGTCACCAAGAATGGATGCCATTTGCATAATAAGAACCGTCACCAACTCTCACAAGTAGCTTCTGTCTGAAAAAAACTGAAAAAAAAACAAAATGGCATTATTCCGGCTTCGGATGATGTCCGCACCATAAACAAATGTTATATCTGTAATCAGGGCACTGAATAACCCCTATATCCGAAATTTCAAGAAAAAACAAGATTTTGACCCAATTTCGAACAGTTGGACCACGAGTGAGCAAGCCACTAGCTATCAGGCCGGATGGTAGATGATATGAAAGCGATCTCCTCGTTATCTAGAATCGGACTCTAGAA
>MU898990.1:0-13981 GCA_036418205.1 Ostertagia ostertagi | reverse complement strand
AAAAGGATAAAGCATTTGCCGTTGATCAATCCCTTTTTGGGATGCGGCACGCATTCTACTTCCATTTGTACATTCGTAGTGGCGTTTGAATGCGATGTGGCCTATACAATGACTTGCGGGGGCCAGCCGATGTACAAGTCAGTGTTTTTATCCTCCCAGACAAGTCTGGTACCAATTAACCGACCCCGGAGGGATGGAAGGCTTGGTTGGCCCGGGCGACTCACGACCCAGGATTTGATCCCCGGACCGCTCGCGTGGTAAGCGTGCCACTTGCCACTACACCACTTCCGCCCCACCATAGACTAAAATTTCCACTCCGAGCAAATTTTTTCAATCCCTATGTGGATTTGGGGGGGGAGCGCTTAGCGAAAATATACCCTAATTTCAGAGTTCATTGGACATCCCCGACAGCAAAACACCGTTCTGCGAAACTGTTTCACACCTTCAAAGACCTGACAGGTAAGACCTAATTCTTATAAGCCATACGTCAATTACTGTCATGTGATCTATGGGAATAACACTAAAGCAGATTTGTAGAAGTTACGAATGTTAAATTTATGGAAAAAATAAAAACCAACTCATAGAACATTTCGCGACGACATCATCTCGCTCTTTCCCGGTTTTCAACGGCTTTTTCTGAAAAAATCGAGAATTACATAATTATCAAAATTGGCCCTATAAATAGTACAATAAAGCATTTCTGGGAATAATGACATAATCTCGACAAATTCAAACCTTGGAGAAGAAACAAAGAAGGCGCGTGATATAGGCCAATATCGTAAACGGAGGTGGAAGTAATGGTGTGTCATTGTATTCCATCACCTATAATTCCAAAATTTCTGCCGTATTCTTCTATCTGTCCTGTCTGTAATCACGTACCTGCCCGTAGCGCTGAAACAGCCATACTTCGTGTGAGCGGAATGTTGGTATCGTTGAAAATATTGCTGAAATACGCACACTCCTTTTATGCAAACGAGCAATGAATGTAGTTGAAGGACGAATTTCACGCTGGAAAGGCAACCCAGTTCAATTACTAGATGGTGAGTGGTACACGAAAGAAGGAAGAACCATGAGAAACGGCCCAGAACCCGAGAAATGGACCCCTTCCTTGCCCGTTGATTCGAGCATTGATGCGACTCTCATCGCTGTGCCCTCTTCAACACTACGCTCTCTCAGCTATCTAATCACTCGCCACGTATAGACTGCGGCGAGTGATCAGATGATCGGTGGGCGTGCACTGGCCCACCGCGCCAAGATTGAGCCTTAATAGGTCGCCGAGGTCAACTCCTTCGGTGCCAATTGCGCTTCAGTCCGCACCCTTAGGAGGTCCGCGGGTCCCTCAACTAGGTGAATTACTCCTCTTTACTTCGTTCGGGGAGTCGATATTCTAACCTGGAATATTCCTCGCTTCGATCGAACGTAAGAAACAGCGGTCGGCTAGCCATAACCCGTCATTGGGCAGGCAACGAGACCCGACAAGGCTGTGCCGATATCTTTGGCCACTCCGTATTTTTTACAAAAATCTTGCTATGCAATCTTTATGAATATCCAGCTCACTTTGGATACAGGCTTGCTCTCACTTGACGCATGCTGGCCGATCTGAGCGCACCCGGGTAAACGGGGCGCCAATCTATCCCTTCTAATAGGTAAGTTCGAAAAAACCTACTTGAAAATAGCAATGAGCATATTGATCAGCAGAATATTTGCCACCAACAGGAAGATTGTCATCAACACAGGCGGGATCCATCCACCAGGTACACAGTTTGTCCCTAAAATCACATATGGTTCTCGTGCATAACGTATCCCCTCATCCACATGGGTACAACCACAAGACACATGCGATCAAAACAGCATTGAAAAAATCACAAAATCACAGTGCTATCACCTTCGGACGTCCCACCCTTTCTGAACGCTTTCCATGCTAAATTGTAAAGGAAAATGGCAAAAAATAAAGCGACATATCATAGTTGGAAAATCGATATATCAGTTTCGTAGCGAACTAAAGGACAACTTTTCGAAAGTGAAATGACTTGCCTTCATCTCCACACGTATCGATTTCTCCGGCGTATACTTCACCGTATAACATGAAATATGGCTTGGTAAAAGATATTCCTGAAAAAAACATTCAAAAAAATTGACGTTCATTTCGTGCTGAAATTACAGAATGTAGATAAGGCGGCAGTGAGGGTCTTGACTTTCGTACTTCCAAGTTGTATTGCTTTAGAGTTCTGCGTACCCTGTACATTTAAAGCAGATGATATCGGTGGGGAAGCCGATAATGGAGGCCGAGTTGACTGCAATGAAAAAGTAAGCGAAGCAAACCGCCAATAAAGCCCTTAAACAAGGTCTCCTCTCTTTCATCCTTTGAAATGAGGGATACACGACAGTAGGCCCGTCGATCGGCAAGAAGCAGAGTCAGCGGACGAGTCGCAGCGCATAGTGTAGTGATTTCGCATTTTGTATAGAATGAAACCATTGCACGTCCTACATCGCATATCACGCGCTGCGAACGCCATTGCAGCTAACACCGCTTCTGGTGCCGCGCGGTCGGGTATCCTGGAATGAATATGGGCGATTCGGACGAGTTGTCCGCATATGCTTCCTCCATGGCTCCACCCCCAGCATTCAATTAAACGCTACGTCCTAATTACGCCGCGCATCATCGCCGGTGTGCACGCAGTTAGATCGTCCTCGACATCAGCATTCAGCTCACTATGTAAGTCCCAAGCGCCATTGTTGCGACCCTCTTCAGAGCGCAAACAATGGAACAGTCGTGAGATCGGCAAGTTACTGTGTCCCATCCACAGATTAGCTTGTTCGACACGACTTCATCTGGGGTTGTCTCTTCGGATTATCTAACTTGTGACCCCTTTTGCCTCGGTAAAAGGTGGCTCAAAAACCCAAGTCCCATCTTCCACAATGGAACAAAGGCGAAGACAGATACGAAGACAGACAATTTTCCACAACTGGAATTCAGAAATTGGGCAATTACCCACTAAGGGGTGAAGTTGCAATTTAAAATAGGAAAAATCAACGACTGGTTCAACGAAGTGAGGCTATCTCTCCGAAACTCATTTGATGTGGGAAGAATTAAGGGACGGCTTACCTGACAAAGAAGCCAGTTCCACTTTCGTGTGGGTAAGTGATCGCTTGTCGAGAAACTCCGAATGCCATTAATGTCACCAGAAGGAGAACGATGATGTAGCACATTGATATGACCATTTTGGCTGCCATTTGGATGTACGGACCAAGCAGTGGATGAACCGAAAGGTATTCAAGCACCTGAAACCAACTTTTAGCTGGGTTACTACAAAGAGAATTGCGAAGTGAAGTAGGCTGGACCTAAAGAATAAAAATTAGGTAGCGTTTGAGATCTTCTCGATATTACACAAGAAATAAAAAATCGGTAATCGTAAGAAATTCACCACGGAATGCAAGACAAAAAACCGATTGTGGGGTCCATAGTGACAAATCAATAAATAACAACAAAGCGAGAGCTTACCTTCATGTACCACAACACATTACTGCATGACAGTATGACACGACCATAGGAGTGTCTCATCGAAGGTTGCATACGAAATCCAAACCCGACCAGAAATAGCAGCAAAGCTGTGGCAGTCAAGAGGTTATAATATCTGAACAATTAAACGTAATGGGCAAAAAATCAATTACATTCAGTTCCTTCAAAATTTTCGACATTATTTTAGCTAGGTTGTGATAAACATAAGCATATTCAACCCGCTTCGCATATATTCTGAAGGCGATGTTCGATTTATCTAGAATATGCTAATTGGAGGCACAGCAGTTGCTATAACGTTTATAAGAAACAAATTAAAATAAAATGGAAATGAAATTCACTTTGTGTAGAATACACGGCACTTCTCCCTGAGTTTAGGCGTTTCCTGATCGAAGAGCTGAAACAGGATAGTAAAAGATCTACCATATATGGCAAAGAGATACTGGACACCAGGACGACAGAAACGCGAGAGAGCATGGGGTGAGGAGAGGCGCAGATACCCGCACAAAAGAAACCATCGCCGTAGAATTTGGGTTCACTTCGTCCCTATAGGAAGCATCCAGTCATCCTTGTACTGTACTGTCGAGCGGCGAGAGCTCAACTTGTCTGTAAGACATTTATGGGCATCACTTTTACACGATTTATGGAAGACGGAGTTGATCTAGACTTATCACGGAGTGATCAATCGAAAAAGTGTGTTTGCAAAAAACCCGTTCGTGAGCATAAGGTCAAAGCAATCCACGTTTATGAATCCCTGTCGGGATGCCCCTCAAAACATAAGTTCATTCAAAATCGTAGCGGGTAATTTCCTGAATTTGGATTGGGCCTATAAAATGACTTGCGGATGCTAGCCGATTACAAGACAGTGTTTTTACCCTCCCAGACAAGTGTGATACCAATCAGTTAAGCCAGCAGGGACGAGTTGCATTGTTGGACTGGATGGCGTACGATTCAATTTTTGGCCCCCCTAGACCAATCTCGCGGCAAAGCAGCGCTATTTGCCGCTTGACCACTCCTTCGAGAGTGACAACAGAGAAGGAGCACACTTACCTTACGAATATGTTCTACAGTATAGACGACAATATAAGCCAATGTGGCGTACTCGATGTTGGTGGGATTCACAGGAGTTTCAATAAGAAGCACATAAGACGATAACATGAGGAATATAACAAATGCTATACACCACGACCAAAATTTGGTGATCGGGGCCGAATAGAAGGCGCGCATCTTTCGCCATTGCCTGACAGCGATTGCGACTAAATGTGAAAAATAATTCTTTTCGATAGGTAAGAAAGTGGAACACACCTTTTCCTGGGCTGGGTCTAACCAGTTTATTGCAGACATAGCTACATACGTGGCATTTACGGGGGGGGGGGCGAGAGCCAAAAGAAGTTTGTGCCCATGGTCGCACTTACGACCCTTTTCTTAGCAGAACTTGCCGTCAGTTCGACGTAAGTCACCACAGCAGGATATTCCTTCCCCTCTAATATTATATTAATATATATCTAGACGTCCTTCACTGCCCTTACGGTTCTGTTCAGTCGCGTGTCAAGCCAAAGGAGGCACCGTCACTGCTTCATTCACTGAAGGCTCTCACAAATTCAATGACGATTCATTGTTGGGTGCTCCCTAAAGACATAGCCACCACTGTGCAAATCCCCTCGGAAACTAGCTTTCCAGTAAGGGTCGTTATGGTACACGATCCTTCGAAGACCCCATTGAGCTCGACCAGTGCACCATGTTTCCAGGGCTAATTCTTCTGATGCCGTCCACGTAGGTGGCCACTATGAAGATTTTCTTATAGAATGGAATGCTCTTCAATAATAAGTTGGACCATTCGGTTTGAAATGAGCAGGCCACGAAGATGGATCCATCTCAATAAGGAAACAAAATGTTTTTTTTGCCCTCCCTATACAGGGGTGGCCAAAAAAAAAGAGACACTTGACTCCACATTTCAGACAGCATTAATCACACTTTGCTAGAATCAAATCGACTGCCCCCAACTCATATTGAAGAGCACCTTCTAATCTATCTAAACCTTA
This sequence comes from Ostertagia ostertagi, assembly GCA_036418205.1. NCBI lineage: Eukaryota > Metazoa > Nematoda > Chromadorea > Rhabditida > Trichostrongylidae > Ostertagia > Ostertagia ostertagi. Next base: position 8,422 of record MU898990.1, on the reverse strand, counting down.
CATGACAGCCTTCTACACCGACGACATCAGAAGATTTTCCCACGGAAATATAGTTCGCGATACGAGCTCAACGGGGTCGTCGAGGTACCATAGACCATTACGACGTCCCTGAAACGATGGTCAAAAGTGGTTTTGCATAGTCACAGCTAATGTCTCGAGGAAGCTATTTAAACCGTCAATCCATTGAAGAAATTCGTGAAGCAGCTTCAGGCCGGAGCGATTACGGTAAGCCTCGTTGAGCTCGACGGTGGCGGTAGATGACGTCATATTCTGGAGACGGCGGGGACAGTGAAGGAGGGGCTGCTTCTGCTTACGGGGGAACACCTATGGAGTATTACGCCGTAGAACTTTCACTAACATCGGCACTCTGTGCGACGAAAAGTTCGATGAAGTGCGCCATGGGCAAAGTGTCTCTTTTTTTTGGCCACCCCTGTATATCTCAAAAGCATATAAAATCACACGTGATATCGAATTTTTGGAGCAATTAAATTACTCTCGTAAAATATCTGCAAATCAAGACATGAACCGTTCACAGGAATCAGATCTAATGAAAAGCAAACCGATCGGTTCCCAAATTCTCGCCGATTGGCAGCGTGTGAAGCCCACTACTCCGCTTCGAGGACATGATTGTCACCTTCTTCGGGGCTCCATTCTCGACCAACTCTTCCAACTCGTCTGCAGAACGCACGTTTTTTTTTCTTGTATGGCAGGCAGTTTGCAATAACTGGAATAGAGAGGAACTTCGACTGCCACATCAGAAATCTTATCCTACAAATCCTTCGTACTGCGTTTATACTCAGCAAATTTGCAGCGCGCCAGTCAAGTCAGCGTAACAAAACATCCACATCGCTTGAAAGATGGTTTATGAGAAGTAGGCGAAGGTCGGCAAATGCGGTCGTAAGCACCTGCGGCAGCGCCATTCAGGACGACAGGGTGCAGCGAAACATCAAGTACGTTTCTCCAATACGACACCCGTCCCCTTCCTCTCCCTGGCACGAAAACTGCTATGCATAAACCCTTCTCTTCGCAGAGATAGCAAATGAGTGCTGTTTTAGCGGCGTAAAATGACCCTGGGGGCCATATTCCGGTGCAGTTTTCAGAACCATAGACATCTTCGGATAAGTCTAGCTATTTTCAACGCGAAGAAAAGAATGCTGTTCCTCACTGATCCCGACACTTATCGTTAGCTCGTCAAGGATCTTCAACGCACCTTGGCGTGGTAGACGGATGCTGGCAGTCATTATGTGTCTACTTTACAACAGGCAACACCGCTCGCAAGGGGGGGGGGGTGGTTGTGTGAGTGGAGTCTACGTGTAGTTTAGAATGTGGATTTCTGTGTTGCAGGCGTGTGTGCCAATATAGTCTTTTGCATGTTGACGGTCTGTGTGCAGGCGTCCTTCCGCTCCTTTGGGCGGAGTCTGGGGAAGCGAAGCTTATTGGTGGGTCACGAGTGGTTTTTTGGGTACACGTGTGCTTTTAGTATTATTAAACGAGCAGTAATCGCCGAGTGTAAACGCCAAGCTTACCAATTTCGTGCAGTTTGTTTCAGGAAGGCGGCCTTACCCTGCAGATTGAGTGACTATCATGCTGCCAGCCTGTTCCCTCCGAGAGGCTGTCTACACGTGTCTTATCGTGTCATTAAGTTGGTGCTCTGAAATGAAAATCACTGACACACGCATACCAAACGTCATAAAGATAGGCATCGTCACCTCATCAGAGTGGTGATCCTGATCCCTGGCTGGAACATGTGGTGCCTTATATGCGAGCGCCAACGCGGCCGGTGGGACAGACCAGTGCTGCAAGCACCCGAAGATTCGTCCCACTGGAACAACGTTTTCCACCGTCCTAGTATGATCATGTCTGGGCCGTACCCATCCACATTATTGATCAGACCACTACATACATTCAACCTTATCGTATGATCGCGACTAAGGCCGGTCGCAGTGCAGGGGGCGGGCGGAAGTAAGCAAACCCAGCCCGTGTTGGAGTTCCCTAGGAGCCGTATGCTGAATGTTGGGGAGGGAACAGCCGGTCCACTGACGGTCAGAGGACCGCTTTAAAGGCACAACCCAGGCAGAGGTTTTTTGTGAACTCTTCTCTTCGGTCAGAAGTATAGAACCCTAGGGGACAATCACAAATGTGGCGTTCACGTGCACGGAATTCGACCGACAAGAACGCTTTGGGCTTGCAAAGTAAGCTGCTCGAGCTGCAGCGAACGAGCTCTCTTATCAGGCCGTTGTCTGGTGCTCTCTCATCTGATGCGCTCTCTCGCCCCATACTCTCCTCTTCGCGCTTAGTCTCTCGTTCCTTTAGCACAGCCAATTAGGAAGGTGAGTGAGCCCTCAACCTGAGCGTTTTCGACGGATTCTTTTCCTTTTTTCTTCACTGCCGGCCCACTTGGCACCGATACATTCACATTCGTGTGCAAGAGCCACACCAGTGCGATCCTGGGGCATGCCTTTAACTCGTCCTTGAAACCGCCTCAATTTGATGCTTACCTCAGGACTAAGCCTTAAAGAGAGGACGGACCTGCGAGAGAGCGCAGGTCCGTCCTCTCTCCAAGGCTTAGTCCTGGGGTAAGCAAACCAGCCCTTTTGGCGGAGCTGCTGGACCTAGCTGCACTTCGTCATCACTCTCCTACCGTACCGACCGAGTTCAAGTAGTCCGTCGACCTCGGGGACCCCATCCCCTCCCCAACATTCAGCATACGGCCCAGCAGAAACGCCAAAAGGGCTGGTTTGCTCACCTCGGTCAGGCGGCAATCATGGCTGTTTATATCATCTCCTAGGGCATTGTCAGAGGAGACAAGGTCGGGCATGAACGAATCCCGCAAATCCTACTTTTTGAGGGACGCTCCACGAGAACAAAATTTGATTGTGGAACTTGAAAATGAGACAGTAGAAGTTGCTATCGCAAGATACAGAGCATGCTTTACTTCTCTAGCCTAGGAGGAAGCACGAGCTTCGCGGGAGAAGGAAATTGCTCACACACCCTGGAATATCTCTCCCCCGCTTAGGGCTCGATCCGTTTATAACGAAGAAGAGATGCTCACACGTTTCAAATGTATTAGTACCACAATGCCCCCGTATCTTGCGATAGGGTCCAGTATATCAAAGATGCCCCAACAAGGTATCTGAACAAGGCCGCATTTGTAGTCATTTCAGGAGCCTAAGGCAACGGATATGGTGGCAGACTCTTACGACTTCTACGACAACTGAACGAGAGAGGATAGAGGCAAGAGAGACGAAGATAAGTGTGAGTCTGTTAAAGGAGGCAAAGGCGACAGCTTTCAAAAATCAATATCATCCGTCCTTCAACGGCTGCCCTCTATAGCAGCTAAGGAGAGTCAAGAGGTAAGAAAAGGTAGGAGGGTGACGGACAACCAATCTCCTTCCGAAGATTCCTAATGGATGGAATGCTGGCAGAAGTTCCAGTATTCCTCAAGCTAGAGCTACAAAAAAGTGGTGTGAGCACAGCCTTTGGAAAGCTTACCTGCGCACACGAAGCGATCCATGCCAAAGCTCAGCGAGCAGCCGTTGACAACTGAACCACAAGTTATTACCTACGACCATCGTGCAACAAGTTTACGAGCATAATGACACAAGGTTCTCACCATGGATGAGCAAGAAATGGTTTATGATTAGCCATAACCGCCAACGAAAGACAGTTTTGATAACCCCAATGGGGCAGCTGGGCGGTTAACAACTTCAGGGTTTGACTGTTGTCCTCGCGATAGCAGAAATCCAATAGCTCTAAGGATTCCGAGCAGGATGACCTAAATTTCACAGTTTGAGTGTACTGGCAAACATGGAGTATCAAGACTAGAGCTCACTCGCAATATTCTCGAAGCTTCTGAGCAACTTCTACCTCCAGATAGTCCTCTTCTGCAATACGAGCAATGGCTTTATATAACCTGAACATGCAAAGTTGAGCCTTGGCTCGGATTCGCCGCGCCACGGGATATAAACTTCCCTTGACTCATCAAGCGTTACATCCCTCAGAGTCAGTTAACTGTAATGCTCTTATCTCGGTATCTGTCTCTTACAGTCAAAACGCGCCACAGCCAAGGGGAGATCACTATTTTGAAGGCTTGAGGTGTTGTTTTTTCTTTTTTCTTTACTATCAGTCCATCTCGCACCTCGGCGTTCATTTTCGAACGGAATGACCAAACCAGCTTGATCCTTGGCCCTTCGAGCAAGGGATTGCTTAATTTCAAAAGACGCTGTGAGGGATGACAGCGAGATGATGATATTAGAGGCATGTGATGTGATAAATTAGCCTCCAGCTGAGAATGAAAGTAGAACTGCTAACAGCTGCAGCAGTGAGTGAAAAAAAACTAAGGAAACGACCTGAGATTCCCCAAAATAATTTTTAGCTGCCCGTTGATTTCCGCTTTGGGCGAGGTAGTCTAATGACATCAACGCGAACTTTCTGCCTGCTCTGCCTTTCTGCTTGAATGGGTCAGAGTCAGACGGTGGGGGGGGGCAAGCAGGTCAGCAGGGCGGGCTGAAGGATGAAGACGTGTGGAGGGAGGAAAGAGAGCTTTCGCACGTTTCGGTTACGTCTACGTTACTATTCCTGCATTATGGCGCGTCAAAACTGTCGTCGGTGGCCGCGGTGCTGCAACCACCGATGGTCCAGCTATGACGTGCCATAGTGCGTCACACAGGACCCTATTTCGCAACATTTTTACGTAGCACTATACATTTCCATTCCTCCAACTAGAAGCGATATTATATTTTCTATTGGAATACAAAAGGGTTACCTGGCAGCAACAAGGCTTTTTGCCATTGCATCCTCTCCATGAAGCCACATACATTTAGCCATTTCAGGTCGTCTTGTGAGCACAGCCCATAGAATGAGATCATTGAACGGATAAGCGAAATCAGGAGGGGCATCTGAATTACCAACATGCTTTGAAGGTGGAGTTAACGACGAAAAGGCAGCTTTAGAAATAAAGGTAGGGATTGTCTGTGGTATAGGGAGGAAAATCATGAGAAACGGCTTGAAACCCGAGATATGGCCCCTTCTTTGCCCGTTTTCGCATCGATGCGACTCTCTTCAACACTGACGCTTTCTCTGCTAAACGGCTAGAGTCAAACGGCAAGGGTTACCCATCGGGGGAGTGCAGCGGCGCGAGCGCGCGGGTGCAGCTTTGCTAGGCCGCCGAGGGCATATTGCTCGGTGCTAAACCCCATCGTCCGCATCCTTATGGGGCCTGCCTGCCTGCCGACTAGCTATATCCCCTTCTCCGACTTCCACCTTATCCTGAGGTCCTCTTGCTAATGCTAACGCCAACCATGACTGCGTATTTATCGCTCAACCGTCATCGCATTGTAATGGATTCAACAATCTGCACTTTCCTGCCGTCTTCGATCGTGATGTTTTGAGCGACAATCGGATATGAGGTGCTGCTTAAGCGGATCGAAGAGACTGAAAAACCAATGTAATTATTATTCTACAGCTCCAATTCTTTCGTTCCGAGAGACGTACTTGTGCTTTTTTCCGGAACTTTTCATAGGTTGTTCTTGAAAACTCTCGAGGTGTAGTAGTGTTTATAGGCGTTCCCCATCAGTTTTTCTATAATCATTCCTATGTCCGGTAAAGTGAGGTAGGTAGTTGGTGAGGTATGTTCGACCAGAAATCCGTACACTGTGTGCTTGCACGCTCATCCTGTGAATTTGAATTAATTTATTCTGAATTCCAAGCAATAAGCCAAGAATATCGAAGAGGATACGGAAAAATATGCAGCTTTGAAAGGTCTGCTTTGTCTATATTTAAAGCGACTTTCACCAGTCTCCCCCAGGCACATTTGTTAGTGTATGTCATCGGCAATGTTTCATAAACACCTCATTCTACTGCAAGAAGCTAAACTATAAAGTTTGAGATTGAAAAATCGGCCATGGTCAGATTTTAAGCAAGATGCGATAAGAGGGCGTAAGTTGCTCGGCGAGAATTGTTGGGAAATGGTTTAGGCGGACCATGATGGAGTGAGGAGCAGGCCAATGAAGGTTGTCGTCCTATGTTAAGACATTTGAGACTCACTTTTTGCTGCGGAATATAATAAAACTGTCGAAGATAAAATAGAAGGGGGCGGGCATTACGCAAAGTCAAGATACCACCGAAGATCAGGTGAAAGTTAGCGGCAGTATTGCGGAATTAGCAACGCTGAAAGGATCTGCCGACAAGCTTAAAATAGCTCAACGCGTGAAGAGAAAGACGCTCTTATGAGATTTTGAGTTAGCCTAAAAGTAATCAAGTCGTCGCAAGTAAAAAAGCGGCGGAGCACCGGCCACAATTGAGAAAACACTACAATTCAATTCTGTTAGCGAACAGCTATCGTTATATCCTGGTCCTTACAAGATTATAGAGCTGCTCCAATGTCGCTATGGTGAGGAAGCTTTTCATTGACACTCCATTCTCCAACAGGCACTCAACAAAATCGACCTAGACATTAGATGACATTAGAACATAAGATCTCGTGTATATTTCTTACATTAGCATTTCTATTAATGTTGGTATGACATCTGTAATTCTACAGCAGAGCATTGATCGACGTTCTTAAAGAACAGTCGGCGCTGTCGGGCAGACGCCCACATTTACGTCATGTCACAATGCGAGGTTATCACACTGACGACGTAAAAAGCTCTGCAAGTTTCTCAGCCAGTGAGACTGCTTCCTTCGAGGGTTAGGAGGAGCACGATAAGGACAAAGGTCCAAGAAGGGGAGACTTACCTAATGGAGGGACAGGCGGACTCAGAGAGTGACGACCGACACGCAGTTTCGTAGATAAGTCCGGTGAATTAGCAATGCATTCTCCAATGGCGACAACTGCTGCGCACTTGATCGGCGCGGTACGCCCATTTCGCTGCCCTGACCCTCTAGCCGGCAGAGAGAGCCCAGTAGTTGAAGAATGGCAGTCACGGTAATGCAGAAATTTAACGGCGCAACGACATGCGATCTTCTCGGGTCTAGGCCGTTTTTCTTGGTACTTTTTCCTACATCACTGACACCTCTAACTTAATTTCAATGGGCTGGCTTTTCATCGAAAAATGCCTTTCATTCGCACTACACCCACCAGCAGGAATTTCTGTCAACTGGCTAGCTCTCCGCACATCTAGTTGGAAGATTTCCTCACCTCAAATTCTGGAAATATTTACTCACCCGATTCAAACGAAGTGCATCATTCATGGCCGAATGAAGGGCGTGGATTGGCCAATGACGTCCTCCAGAGAATAAGCAAGATCGAGCGACGTCAACGCGATTCCACGATACACTCGCTCAGTATAAATGAAATATATTAGGTCAACTCATTCAAACATGTCCCGACATCTAGAGAAATGCTGGGAGGGGTAAAAGAGTTAGAGCATTCTACTTGCTTTTGCTTTTGAGCTAGCACACCCAGCTACGGTATACCCTAATTTATAGTGCTGCAGGAGGAAACACTTAAACACATAAAAGAATTCATAGTGACCCAAATCGAGGTGGAATTTCCAGATGACTGGTGACACACGTGCAATTCGCAACTCGAATTCTGTGTGTGCTGGCTCAACTTACGCGTGATACAGTGTTCTCGAAGTGCTACGTTGAAGATATGGTGTGAGAGCTCAAAGAAGGGAGAACGGAAGCGAGTTGTGGTTGAGGACGCGTTCATATTGTCCACCTTCCCCAAGAAGAGCGGGTGGATGAAATGAGGTTTCAAATGGCGCATCACAGATGTTGAACCTTTGCGATGTTTGCCCACGAGACTTGCAGTCTAGCTGCACCTGTTACGCAAATTGTGCCCAAAAATTGGGGATGGTCCACAGAACATGTTTTTGGATATCCCATTTACTCCCAGATGCAGGAGTCCAGAATCGAATTGGTGTCTGTAGCAATGATTTTCTCTGCCGATAACGGCATTTAAGACTATCAAACTGGACCCTGCTCATAAACGAAATTTGTGTGTAATTGTACGCTGAGGCCCAAGTCAGAAGTGTCAACTTTGGATTAACGCGAATGAGGAACTGCCCGAATTGGATCACGAGAAGTCACGTGGGTTCACGTGGATGATTATTATGGCGATGGATTTCTGAGCTGTGCCTCTTAAATGGCTCTGTCGGGAAAAAACCTCCGGCGTTTCTCAAGTTTATGGCTTGTTTCTTAGCGAACAAATTGACAAAGGAATAGCAGTATAAAACTACAATAACGATATCATCACCTATGTCGATACCAGACCCTACATAGCTCATATTGCTCACGGGTATTTCGATCAAACGGATATTGTGGCCTCTTCTTATCAGCCGTATTTTCCCAACTGCAGCCATGCGACCTCAGCTGTTTTATCGAACTGAACGCCCTACTCGTTCGGAAGCGCTACGACAATTCGTTGATCATCTATACTGAAACATTAAAAGCATCTTGTCTATACATGTGAAATGAA
>MU898984.1:0-10804 GCA_036418205.1 Ostertagia ostertagi | reverse complement strand
GGATTGGAACTTTCAGGCCCGTTTAGCTGATATGGAGCGAGCTATGAACAACATGGAGAAGATGGCTCAGGCACAAGTAAGATAACTTGCGAATAATCTTTGGTCATAAATACTGACGATCGTTTTCAACTCGGTTTCAGATCGATGATTTGGAAACGAAATTATCGCAGTCTACGAACGAGTGTAAAGAGCTACGAAAGGAAGTGCAGGAAGCGACGGCAACGAAGCAAGCGAATGAGAAGAAACATTCTCAGACGGTTAACAAGCTTGCAAAGGTACATTCAGTGGTTTCTAGAAGTATTATTTTGGTAATCATAGTCGAGAACGAAAATGTTATCTCAGCCTTCCACACCCATGATTCACGAATCGGCAAAAGTAATTTATGTAGGTTATTACCCATGAGAAAATGTCAGTAGTTGACCTATTAAGTCCCTGTTAATGGAAGTATGGTATATAGTTTGCAGACTCACTAACAAAGACGTTTTTGTACCGCAGTTGCTAGCTTTTGCGATGCCTTTTCTTGCATTTACAAGCCTCATCCCATCTGCTATGAGCTTTGCTCTTGAAACTATTCCCATTCTCATGAAAACCTGAGACAAGAGATCGAACCAGCTCCCGCAGCTTCGAGTCGACCAGTCGCTCGTACAGCTTCATGGTATGCGCAGTCAACTTGATCCCGCGGTAGTTGGAGCAGTCCATCGCGTCACCCTTCTGCTTGAAGATGGGGACGATAGTACTTGTTCTCCAGGCATCTGGCATCCTTCCTTCCGCAGTTACCTTGTTTAGGAAGTGTGAGCCCCTTATGCCGTACTCTCCGAGCGCCTTCCATGCCTCGATTGGCACCCCATCTGGGCCAACCGCCTTCCCAACCTTCATCCTCCCAAGTGCACACCTAACCTCATCCTCTGTCCAGAGTGCGATGGGACCAGCTGTGGCCTCTGCTTGTGAGTTGTTCTGTGGGGGAACTCCTCGTTCAGAAGTGCTCTGTAGTACTCTTCCCACCTCCTCTGACTTCGGCTGGCTTCCTCAGGATGGCGCCGTTGCTGCTCTTTACACTCTTCACCACCCTGAATCTTGAGTAGCCGATGCCGGGCTTTAGCCAGCCTGAAGACGAACTTCTCTGCGTTCTGCTTTCCAACTTCTCGTACAAGGCGTCCATCTCAGTGTTCTTTGCCTTGGCGACGGCGGCCTTAGCAAACGTTTTGCAGCTCTTGTAGACAGCGAGATCTTCGGGGCTCCTTGCCTTCTTCAGAGCTTGTTTGCTTCCTTCTTCTCTTAACGACTCGCTGGACTTCTCTGTCTAGCAAAAGCTGCTTGTCACCCCTGATTCCACTTTCTGTCTTGTCCAGTACATGCTTGGCGTGTCCTAGGATGATCTCAGCCGCATTGCACCATGCCCGCTGTACTGGCTCCTCAGAATCTCGAGGATCAAATTCCAATCCATCCTTCGTTTGAGGTCGTGCGTGTCTTTTGCTTTGTGCAAACTTCGGCAACATTCGACCAGCAGTTCTCGTCTCGGTTGCTTATCCCTCGTTTCTGGGAACTATTATTAATAGTTTCCTGGGCTAGTCGCGACGTCCTAGTTCTTCGCCAAGGGAGTACCTTGATATCCTTCACAGTTTTCTGAGGTATGATCTTCTTACCAGCACATGGTCAATTTTCCGTTTGTCTCCCTCCACTGCTGTAGGTTACCTTTTCTGAGACTTCCTTTTCGCGAAGAACGTGCTGCAGGAACATGCCAAGTCGTGGGCCGTAGCGCACGCAGGACCCTCTTTTTCGCAGCGTTCTAGTATTATTCCCCGAACGCCGTGCATTGTCCGTTCCAGACCTTCTTCTGTCACTTGCCGACTGACCCTCGTCAGTGCACGCTGCTGGTCACCGTGATACCTTTTCCGAATCCGACTTCCTGGCTTCGTCCAGGCTCAAGTAACTCGTCTTTTTGCTCCTCGTGATTCGTGTGCGTGCGTACAAGTACGAGTATCGTCAGTACTTTCTTTTGTGTCATCCTCACACAGCACATACGCGGTCGCTACATTACTTTTCAGCGGACATCAATTGAGCGGTTTTCTACCTGTGCCAGCAATTGCTAGTGTTTCTTGTCGCCTTGTAAGTTGAACTCTTCACACCCTCCATAATTGCCGAGCCTTTGCTCCTTTCCGTCGCGGCTCATAAAGGCACACTACTTGGATATTCTTTCGCGTCACGTTCCTGCTCTGACCACACCGCGGTCCTGCGCGCCACTTCCGAATGACCTCCTAGGTTTATCTGATACATTTTGCGACTTAAGACGTGGTTGTTTATGTGTCTCTGCTTCATTTCGCAGCTCTTAGAAGTGTTGTGCCTAGTTTCGTGACAAAAACACAAGCCAGACATAGCGCTTTCTATACGGTAACTGCAGTACACTACTTCAATCCTATTACGAAGCGAAATTTGGCATCGATAATTGGCGCAGTGGTAGAGACCTGTAGCTAGTGCGAATTTTGATCATGACTCGGTTTTTGGAACTTTTTTGGTGAGGTGTCGCTCGTTTCGTTTGTTGCAACCCTTTTTCCACTTACATTTTCAGTTTTATAGAGTTAGTTTGGCAAACTCTCGAGTGAATAGTAATTGATTACACCGAAGTGATTATGAAAGTAACCAGTGACAAGAGATTGCTTCTATTTGAAGTCGCCGCTTACCGGGTGGCTGGAATTTCTTTGAGAGGTTACGTTTCTTATACATGCTCGAGACACAAAGAATTGAGAGGACCCGGTTTCAGGTGACGTCAGAGCTGAAGGCAGAGCAGGAAATGAACGAAATGCTTCGAGCGGATCAGCAGCTTTGGAAGTCAAAAGTCTTGGAGTTGGAGAACAAATGTGTTACGAGTGAGCAGCAATTTTCAAAGGTGACTGAGTTCAGCTGAAATCCCGACAGTAATTGCTGGACAGTAATTGCTATTTGTTTTCGAAAACTGAGTTGGATATCTCTCGAAATTTGTGAATGGAGATGGATTTTGCTACAAAATTGCCCGTCTTGGTATTTTGACCGAATACGATGTTATCACATCTGTTTGGAGCGAAATTGCCTGGCGAATTCGATGGTTTGAGGTGATTTGGCGCTGCGCCACACACGCCGGTAAATAGGTAGTGCCACTTCCACAGTATGAACTGTTCACAACTCGGAATAGTCGGAGCTATGCTGTCGTTAGGGAAACTGGTGTAATCTTTTGTACGAGAAATGAGTGTAAAAGAATGTATGAAGTGCGCACGTGTACCGTTCCAGTTACCGGCTATTCAACGGAAAAGGTCGTAAATATAAGTGATTGAATTGTTCAAATAATCGGAAGAAATCAATCAAACTGCCAGCACCGACTGCTTTTTCTTATGTATATCCGTGCACATGTATGCATTGAAATGCCTCTATTAACCTAAATGGAAATCGCACGCGCACTGAGGGGCTGAACGGTAAATGCTTCATCTTTGACCTAATCCCACTTCAAAAATGCTACCCGTAAGGCGCCCTCCTGGGAGTGCTTTTTGCTTCTTTTAATTTCCCCCTTTACACGATAGTACAGATGTTACTACTCTGTACAGTTTGCTCTCAACGTGCGTTTCCAGTACATCACCAGACACATTTTCGTAGGACAAACTTCCGATTTGTGGCATATTGAATTAACTTGATAATAAGCCTGCACTTTTTGTTTGCCCACTTTTCCACGGCTATCTGAACATGTACTAGTAGAGCTCAATGGTTCAGGTTGTTCCCATGACTTTAGGTTGTGGTCATGCTCAGGGTGTCTTGGGAAGAGAGACTCAACGCAGAGAACCGTGGTAATCAGGAAGAAAATTCGAGAAAAAAATTTGAAATTGCGTTTTTCAACGGCCTTCTGGAGGAAGTCCTTCATACACCCTTCCACGTTGTCGTTGAGAAACCTGCTATCACCAGCCATGCTCCAACCTGGTCCCCAAAATTTCTTCAAAACTGCCTCAGAGGGTAGTTTGCGGTGAGGGAGGGGGGTACGAGAGGTGGACATGTGCATCCCCTAAGATTTCACACACCCCCTTTTATTTCACCTTTTTCTGCGGTGAAGATTCTTGAGAAATTTCCCTTAATTCAAAGACTGCTTCCTCACTTCAAACACGACCCTTCACCATCCATTACCCTTCCAAAAACCCCAAATTTCATTCTCATTCGAGAATCACAATAACGATCTTGTTGTTGGAAATTTTCCCAATGGGGAGTTGGCTCTGGTCACACTTCAGAGGAGAAAGATTGGTGATGGTGAAATTGCGCGCATTCTGTCGGGGCATTTTTCGCGTGCCTTGAGAAGGACAGGGATATTTCTAGCTGAACACTGCACAAATATGCTCATAGTGGCGTCATGGTAAACTCCACACAGCTTTTTTTCTCGACCTTTTCTGGTATTTGGCAACCACCTAGATGGTGATTTCCGCTTTTGACTTGGCAAGAATGTTTTTGTGGGACGGACACAACTGCATTTTTGAGAAATGTTTCTAGTAGTTTCAGGTGAAACCGTATAGTAAGGCGTAAGGTTGAACTGTGGTCAATAATGTTTGTATAACAAAACCTGTTGATGGCTACGTCATCTTTGTCCCTCACTAGGTCAATTCACTTGGGTGTACTTTATACAGTAAGTGACTCAATATAGTGTTGTGTAAGTACCATTTAAGAGCTCTTTGACAGTAATCGAATTATGTTTGAGGAGTACATCTGAATGTTTTTTGATCACTTACTACTGCCGCATTGCACTTTTTCGATAACTTGCTCTTATTGAGCTTATTTCGGTGTTTTTGCTTCAAGGAACAAATTCGTAGGAGTTAGAGAAGAACTGCTGGAAATTGGGAAATTCTCCGAAATTTCTTGAGAGGGTCCCCACTTCTCTTGAAACTGTTCAAAGTATCAGTATAGGATTGTGTAGGTACTATAAAAGTAAGGTAATATTGTAGTTGAATTGGAAGGTAAGCACCCGAGTAGCTGCTCGTTAGCGTTTCTTTTTGAAGGTGTGCGCTGAATTAGACTTACTGCAGATTCGTGGTGCCTTATGAAATAGTCGCAGTGAGTGTTATTCGTACCTGGCATTTGTAAAGTAAACTTGTACAAATCTGTGTTATTTCGCTAGGGACGGGTCAGCAAGCCTGCTAACTGATGGTCTCCAAACTCCGCATCTATAGACGCATCCTCCAATTCTTGATCATGGAGACTGCGTCTGGGACCAGATTAGCGACGCAGTTTTTGAAAACCCACCCCGGCTGAGTTCTGTTGCACTTGCCCTGATCGTTATCTAGTTAACGGACACAAGCATATCAAAGGAGCTGACTTTTTTTATTTGTCGTAAACTTTAAACGCTACAACCTTTGCCCTCATTGTTATTCTATTCCGTAAGTTGTATGACATTAATCGCTTATTGTGTGGCGGGACTGTTGTGAGTAAGATTGCCCCAAGGGCATGGGCATTTAAAGGAAGGTGAGGGGATGTGAGCCACTTAACTGTGTGAAAGTTGCCTTAGGTTTAGTGTCTGGTGCCTGCCCTTGTGAAGAGACCCAGAAGAGCAAAAAATTAGATGTTCAAGACACTATTCGAAATGTCTGATGCAGTAGTTCCTTCACACAGTGTCATATTTATTTACTTTTTATTCCATAAATTTCAGAATTCCCATTAGGTTGAAAATCATGTTTTTCGCATTTTGCGATTGTCTAATAATTTAGAGCAATTTCATTGATGAAATCCAGACGGGGTTTCAAAAAATACTTTTTTTTTGCTTTTTATCTCCATATCTGACTGAGGAATTCAACTGTTAGCATTTTTGGCTCATTTTTTTTTTTCTAGAGAATCAACGAGCTTCAAGAGCAAGTTTCTGATCTGATGTTACACTTTGATGCACAAGCGAAGATACAAGCTCAACTGGATAGCTCGCAAGTTTCCAAAGAGGTCGAGTAAATATTCGGAGGCTTGCATTTGAGACCCTAAAAGTTATAGTTCTTCTTTTTAGGAAATTGAGTCCAGCCAAGTGGGAGTGTCGGCCACGCCGGAAAAGCGACAACGGCGTAAGAACAAGCGATGAATGCGGTGTACTTTTTGGTTTTGTATTTACGGGCTTCTTTTTTCGGATCTATCGTGTCGGTGAAAATTTGTCTCATTCCTACTCGTAAACTTGTCATTTGGCTGTGTAACAGTACCAGTCATTTGTTGCTTTGTACTTTGTTCCACTATCACACATTCTGTGAAAGCTTTGCATTCTCATAAAAATTAACCTACAGATTTCGAAATAAATAATCTAGTAGTGCTTAATGTCGATTAATCACTTTGGGATGTGTCATGCCATCCACTTCCATTTATTATTGAAGGTATTTCGAACAAACTGTGATTATGCTGGCTTTTGAATCATCTTGCTTCATTCAAGGGTGGCAGCGTAGTTGGATGGGGCCACGCGACGGCGCGGCGCTCTATTCGTCTGCTCCTCCAAGGCTTAGTCCCCGATGGCGCGTATTTCGAAACTGCCACGTGGGGCGAAATAGTAACTGCCCCTGGACTAAGCCTTGGAGGAGCAGACGAAAAAAGCGCCGCGCCGTCGCGTGGCCCCCTCCAATTACGCTAGCCCCATTCAAATGCCTCATACGCGAATATGAGCGCTCCTCAGTTTTATATGGCGGAAAGTCGTTATATGCTTTTTGAATTGAAGTATATTTTGACAGCGTCTGACCGTTGAAGGCACGGTTCATACTCCAGCCTTACTGAAGTAGTCGCTCCCGTGGATAAAGGTGTGTGGTCTGCACTGCATAGGTCGCACCACCTTCGTGCATCGATACGCATCACTAAGACATTGGGCGCAGACGACTTGGATCAAACCCTACCAAAACTATCGGGATCCACCCACCGTTTGATATTCTATCTGCGTCGCAACATATGGTATGCTCTCTCTGCTCGGACTTCTCTTACCCTCCCCGCGGCTCACATCTCTCATTTCCGTGCCTGCCTCTTATGGCTAGACTTCTCCACAGCGTAGAGCGTTTCCTGTATTTTCACCATTTTCTTTCCTTATTTCTCCACTTGCAGTTCATCTGCCGTCCCTATTTTCATATTTGAGTGTGACTACCACATCAGTTTAATTCTGATCCTTGCCTTCAATATGAGCAGTACTCCTGGAGTGCAGTTTTTTCTTCCCTTTTCTTGCTGCGCCATGTCATACCCTTCCTTTGGCTTCGCTAAGACATGAAGGCTGCCAGGCCAAATTGAAGGTATTGTGTGAGCGCCGTACCCCTTATTATCGAACGTTTCCGCTGCCAGAGTTGAAGGTAACGGGTAAGGTGTGAACCAACCCTTTAGTGAGGCTGGAGACTACAGTCGTGAAGCCTTATTAGTGAAGGTTGGATGATCTTCTTTGCAATAATCGGTACTGGTGAATTTGCTTACAATAGCCTGCTGCTAGCATCTTGCAATAATGAAGCTGAACCTCATAAAATGTGGCAAAACGTTTCCAACTCACACTGGTTGTGTCATAATTCCTGTCTCAATTTCGACACTTTTGTTTATCCAAGTTTTATCTCTTCTAGGAAACAACTGATCAATAACATAACCACCATCATCACTGATATGCGTGCATTTGCTAGTGAGCGTTTGGAAGCTTCCAGCCCAGAATGAAGGAAGCTGGGGTTGAAGAATTTGGAGAAGTCGTTTTTGGGGTGGTCGCAATCTTTAACTTTCTTCTCTGGCAGATGCTTATTCAGGCGCAGGGAGACGATAGTCGCGACAAGCGATACTAGCTATGTGGTGGGATGGGCTCAGGGGCAATTCGCGGAGGAAAATTCGGAAATACGACCCCCCCCCCCCTCCTCCCGCCGAAGGCCGAAGTCCATGAAACAACCCTCTTTAAAAGCCGAACTATGAAAAAGTTGTTTAATTCTCCACCAAAACTGCTCATAAAAAAGCCCTGCTACCCCATCGTCCACAAAAAAAAACTCAAAAGTATAAAAGTGAAAAAGTCAAAGAATGATCATTAATGACGAGTCCTGTCAAACGAGCAAACGAGAAACGGAGCAAAAAACGTCAAACTAGTCACTAGAAAACTATGACAACACCTCTTCTTTGTTTATTTCCTCCACAAGACTTACCAAATTCTAGTACTACACAGATTATGGTTCTCAATTTACACGTCCCCCTTTCGCTCAAAGGAAGCCTTGTAAAAGCCTTCGCCAGCTGTGTGTTGACTGGACTTTGGCGTTGACCGTGGAGCAGCTTATTTACTATTGAAATTTGAACAAATATTCAAATGATTATAACTTTCTTCAAAGTTAACGAATTTTCAATCTGAAAGCTGATTTGGGAGTTTTGTGAAGAGCTTTTTCTAATCAGTACTGAAATTACAGGAAGTTATAAGAAATAACAAATTTAGATCAAATAACGAGGAAAATTCGAGACGAGCACGAGTTTTTACACTTTCCGGAGCAAATAACTTGCTTCATTTCCGTCAAATTCAAAAAGTTGATACGTCATACAAAACTAGAAGATTTTCTCTATCAAACGGTCGCTAAAGCAGCTTCATACGTCCAGTACTCAAAAAATGGCCACGTTGAGGATTTTTGCAAAATTAACGAGGAAAATTCGTGATGAGTGCGAGTTTTTACGCTTTCCAAAGCCATAACTCCGTTCAAACTCATGCAATCTGGAAAGTTAATACGTCATCATAAACTAAAGAAGATTTGCTCTTTCTATAGGCTACTAAAACTGCTAAATACGTTCACTATTTAAAAAATGGCCACGTTGAGGATTTTTGCCCGAGTACCGCCGAAAGGTACTTTTTCGCTACATTAGCACTATCCCAACGACTATAGCTCCTTGCAGGAGCGATTACATACTGAAGTAGGAGCAGATTCAAAATCCTCGTGCTTTTCTCTCTGCAAAAAGTGTAAAATTGTTTAGCGGGTCTCAACTTTAAAGGTTACATGCTTGTGAATTTGACGCTGAAGGCTGCGTTTCTTGTTGAATAGTGTACTCCTCTCTGTAATTTAACATGAACTCTTTCAGAACCCTCTTGATTCTTCCTGAATTAAGATTCGTTATCAAGATAGCCGTAGCTGAAGCGCGCGCAACCAACTGGGCCCACTCTGGGATGCGCCGTGTGCTTCACATCTCGTTGGATTTGAGGACCTACTTGAAAGATAAAATATCCCTAGAAAACGTGCGAATTTCGGATCCTTTGACTTGTGTGGTGA
Source organism: Ostertagia ostertagi (assembly GCA_036418205.1). Classification (NCBI taxonomy): domain Eukaryota; kingdom Metazoa; phylum Nematoda; class Chromadorea; order Rhabditida; family Trichostrongylidae; genus Ostertagia; species Ostertagia ostertagi. The sequence goes on along the minus strand of MU898984.1, from coordinate 1,595 downwards.
TGAAACACTAAAGTCACTAAGAATTGCTAAGCGGACACCTCTAAATCACGAAGATTTTGTGTGGACGGAATCAATTGTTATTGGAAATACTCTGGCCTGGTATCGATTCGATCCTTAATGTTTGTCCTCCGACGATGATCCTACTGTATCAATCGGGCCCGATCTCTCCCAGCGGGCCAATACGACCCCCCCCCCCCCTCTGTGACATGTTGAGGATTCCTCAACGCACGCTTGACCCTGATCGTGGCCCTGGCTATCTCCCCCACAACGTGGTGAGTTGGCATTGCAATGTGAGGTCTGGCGTACATTCGGAGAAAGGAGAATCTGAGACGTTTCTGACGATTCCCTCGCAACCCCAAAGCCAGCCAAGAGGGCTTCCGCGCTGACTTTAGCAATGCTTGTCTTCATACATTGAAGTGGTTCCCAAACCAGGCCACCTAGCGAATCCAACAAAACGAGAGCGATATTCTCAGAAAACGGAGTTCGGGCTTTGGTTGAGCTGGTGCTTCCTGGCTGCGAGGCAGCCATAAGACGTGCCGCATGTTGTTGTCGCAGTGGACTCATGACTCATTTCCACCGGTGACCGATTAGGGAAGGCTCTGCTTTTGCCGTCCCAGAATGGATTTTCCCCAGGTGATCAGGCGTGCTTCCCGCTCATGGTCGGCCGGACCATAAGGTTTCCATCAAAACTTCATTCTGCAGCAGTCCTTGCCATACTGATGGCGTGCTGGTGCATCGGCTGCGCTCAGGTATCTGCTACAATACCCTGTAGCAACGTACGGAGGCACTCCCAATTTAGGGTGCAAGGGGCGCTCATCAAAAATGACCGCAGGCCCAGTATGAGGTTGAAGTTCATAGCTCGTTTCGTCTTTGCCGTTGCGATTGGACCACTAGCTCAGTACCCTATCAGTAGCAGAGACTGGGTCAAACACAGCGCTGGTCTTCTCTGTTGTCCTCCTTGCTACAGGATCGTAAAGCATAATCATTCATTATAGTCACTGACCTATTTTTATTCCTAGTTGATTAACCCATTACGGGCTTGCGTTTCCGAAACCATGCTGTTAAGGCTCTTGAAGCATACTTCAACATACTAACGTATTTCGCAATGAAACGGTCTTAGACGGAAGAAATTTGAAATTGAATAGAAATGCGACAGGAATTATGAGACAACCCAATAGATTAATAACCTTCGGATAATTGAATAATATGAGGTCACGATTTCCGTCTGGTCCCCCTATTCAAATATTTGTGTGAGTTTCGGAAATTGTCTAGCATTTCGGGGTTTTCCATTGTAATTGAGGCAGAAGTGTGGCTATATCCAACAGCAAGCGAGAGACTATTTCACGACTAAGTGAGAGAATGTGCATTTGAGTATTTCTAGTCATTCAGACGTGAATAGGACTCATCTTTTCACTCTTTTTATTTGTACTTGGTTCAATCGAGAGCATTCATTACTGCACGAATGAACAAAGTATGGTCAGGCTCTGAACTTGACTGACAGTTACTGAATTTTGTGTAAAGTAAACCAAAGGGCTTAGGATGTTCAGAATGCGACTGATATTACAAGAGCGAGTTCAGCTCTCAGCAGACTTTTT
>MU898981.1:10262-20590 GCA_036418205.1 Ostertagia ostertagi | reverse complement strand
CATTTCCGAAGTGTGACTAGAAGGTTCATTCCAGCCCAACAAGCCCTTTGTAATGGAATGGTGGATAAGTGAGTGAAAGCCTAAATTTTCGACATTAGTCAAAATTTTAGAATTGTCTATAACTCTGCCCAAAGAGGGAGTCCAACGCCCTGATTACTAATGTCGCACTTTCTCGGCGCGAAAATGCCTGGCGCCTGCGCTAAGGGCTAGAAGTAGTCAGGAGCCCATGCCACCAAATTGCTTCAAATTCGTTATTGCCTTTCATTTCTTACAGGAAGCTATACGCAAGCATGTTGGACTAGCGATGTTCAGGAATCTTCCTAGCTATCTTACTGCAAACGGCAAAAGAATAAGCTCGCCAAGGAGTCGATCCCCTGACCTCTTTTTCGTGAGCCTCGACCACTGCCCTGCGCTTTTCTGCTTCATAATTCCTTTCAGAGAAGAGTTCAGCAGATAAGGAACAGCATATTTGAGCTCAGCGTCCCAAGGCGCGTATAGACATATACATCTCATTTTAATTTGCCGGGTTGACCAAATGACCTTTCCTGATGAGCCAGTAAAAAAGTAGTACTGTGCTTCTCCCCGTTACACCACCGTAGATCACAAATACGAAAATGGACGTCATATTTGAAACCAACGTCCAAAATCTGTGAAAAAACCAAAACACACCCACTTTCCTTGTGTTTTAACAGTCAGGTGTGTTCATAGTAGTTCCCTTCGATCTACGATCGATAACTGTCGCCGAACTCTCGTCTGGTCGTCTGCCTTCTCCGCATTTTTCGCAGTCTCTGACTTGTTGCCAATCTCTATTCGGCTTCGACGGCAGGCATCAACAAATAAATTCAAGACGCGATACCGTCTACGCAGTTGCGTGGTGCTGAAGGTCAAGTGGAAGCCTGTTTTGAGGTTTGTCACTCGGAATTTATGTGATTCTATGGTGTTGGAATTTTTAAAATTTTTATTATATTTTTAACTTTAAATTTTTTAACTTTGTATTTTTAATTATTTTTTGAATCTATTTTTAATTTTGATTATTTTCGTAATCTATGTTGGCGCTCTTGGTGTTTGAACCAATGCAATACGAGCCGTGTTGTGCGAACTAGTTGCAGATTTACAGAAAATGAGCTTATATTTTTTTGGCAACGTATACATGGAATATTGTAGCGCTAACTCGACTCGACTAGGGGGGGGGGCGGAGACGCCCACGCAACCGTACGCATGCAAAAAAAACGTTTGACACTATGTTGCCATAATACAAGCCCAGAACCCGCAACAGTACAACCCGACAAACAGTCGAAAATTTCTCTTTGAAACATTACTTAAGGGCAGGGTCAACTGTCCGTTATTCAGTCGTAAGCCGGGAACAGTGACAGAATTTTGCGGTCCAGGGTAGGAAAGTGCAGAGGATACAGACATTCAAATACCACACAATTGAGTACATTTCGCCATCCGAAAGCAGGAATTGTTGATGAAACACTTCAGATACGGTGAGCAAGAGTAAATTTTTTCTTCCCGTGGAATTGCGATGCTTTTAGACAAAATCTAGGCGAAGGAACGCGCTGCGAGTTTGGCAGAATGACTTCTAGAGTCCTATACGGTTTTATCGCTTCCCACTATACCAATTTTCAAGAAACTTATGGACGTCTGAAGGTGGAAACTTGGGTTTTAGGAAAATGGCTGAAAAATCATAAAGGAAAAAATGAATCAACGAAATTATATTTTGAAGAGTAATCTTCCGGAGAAATTCCGGGCTTTTTTCGTAGATATAATCTCGTAGTCTCTATTTAGCTTTATTGATCGTAAAAGTTGTTTGTAGAAGAATTTATGAGCCCAACGTTGCAACACGAAAAATGTCATGGCAGGGGGGAAGGGAACATTTTGAGGTTTCAGATTTTTTGGGTCATGTAATAAGAACGCAAATGAGAGGCGTAAAACTTTTCAAGAAGACGGTCCGGATTGCTGGGGAATGCACCTTACCAGGAAGGTCTTTCAGGGCGTGACAAGCTTTTTGAAAACGGTCTTTTGCATGATATAGGGGCAGATGCGGGACCACAGAACCATGTTCAATTTTTCCTGAACGGCCCTCTGAATACCAGAAAAGGAGGTCCCTAGTTCGATTCCTCGTGGTAACAAATTTTTGCATTTCGAGTTGACGTTCCAAAATTCGCGCAAAATGGAGTTAGCATGAATAATTAGTACCATATTCATGATTAGGACCGTCAGTAACCCTTACAAAAAGACTTTGACTTAAAAATTGGTGTAAGAGGTGTGACACCAAGCAGCCCCACTGTGGTGTCACACCTTTTTCACCAGTTTTTAATCAAAGTCTATTTGTAAGGGTTACTGACGGTCCTAATCATGAATATGGTACTAATTATTCATGCTAACTCCATTTTGCGCGAATTTTGGAACGTCAACTCGAAATGCAAAAATTTGTCACCACGAGGAATCGAACTAGGGACCCCTTTTCTGGTATTCAGAGGGCCGTTCAGGAAAAATTAAACATGGTTCTGTGGTTCCCGCATCTGCCCCTATATCATGCAAAAGACCGTTTTCAAAAAGCTTCGTCACGCCCTGAAAGACCTTCCTGGTTAGTTCCCAGTTTATAAGAAAGAGAGGTTTGGAAAGAATCAAGAAAATTGTGTTTGTTTTCGTAAACGATTCGAAAAACTGGGAGGACTGCTACGCATCCAAATTCCCGCCGGACATCTGTCACAAATGCTGGCGGCGGGAACGCTTCCACTTGGTTCTCGGAGTGCCGTCACTAGAAACTCTTTTGCCTTTTGACTTATTGCATTAACATCTCACACTTCTACTGCATCCTATTCTATCGATCGTTTTGTCTCTATTCTCCTAAATCGAACGCTTAGCCGATTCTTTCAATGCGTCGCCTGATACGTGATCGCTTCAAGACGCACTTCTTTCTCTTGTCTCTGCCCCACCTACCCTCGACCGTCCCTAAAGTGTGGTTTTCGTAAATTGTTTCTCTTTGTAACTTCATCTTCGTGCGTGAAGTTTTATATGTTGGTCTAGTGATTACAAATGACCTATTCATGTTAGGAAAGAATTTCCCGGGAGGATTCCTATAGGGCGTTTCAGTACGAGTCACTTCGGTTTCCCACTATTCAGATCCGTATACGTAATTGGTGGTGTGTACGTATAGTGCAACTGATACTCAAAGACTGAGTCTATCCTTCCGACAGATCAGGTACCAATTAACCACTTTGCGGGGACGAACACTTGGCTGGCCCGTGCGGGACGCGATTTATGGTCCGTATAGAGATGGTAATGGCGTTTCTTCTCTCCAGAGAACCAGTGCCAGCGGTTCCATTTCAGTGCCAAAAACGCCACGCTTATAAGTTTTGAAGAGATTCTAAGAGGGAAAGGCCAGTTGATCAATGCGGCCATTTGATATGAGATATACACCTCAATAAGTGCCTTGGGATGGTGAGCTCAGATTTTGCTTCGCACCTGCGTAAAGATTTCCTGACGGTAGGTATGAAGCAGGGAAGCGCCGCGGTAACGACCGTGATTCTCATGAAAGCGGTCGTGGAATCGACTCCGAAATGAGTCAATTCTATAGCTTCAGAAATTTACTGAAAATACTTCGAACAGCCTTCAGAAACGAGCAAAACTACGGACTCGCACTCGAGCATTCCTTTCTATCAGAACACTTCATAACAGCCTACTACACCGACGGCATCAGAAGATCTTCCCAAAGGTGCATGGTGGACGGTTTGGCCTCAGCGAGGTCCCCGACGGATAGGGGCCATTATTTACGACGTTGTTTGAAACGCTGGTCGAGGGGTCTTGCTGAATCAGAGCGCCTTCTGAGGATGGTAAATTTCACTGTGACGATGGTTGAAGAAATTTAGCATTTTGGGCTGGAGCGATATTTCAGCATTTTCATTTCGAAAAGTGACCAATTGACCTTTCCTCGTGTATGAAATAATCACCTCAACCACCATCTCCTGATCCCCCTGGTAGATGGTCTTATCCTTTAATAAGGGCGATGAACAGTAACGAGAGAGGAGCATATTCACCTAGAGAGAAATCCGGAAGTGCCTTGCGAAAAAGAAGGTTATTCAGGCCACTCATTTTCGAGCGTCGTGATACCTTCATTAGGAGGTGGGCCAAAAAAGGGAGACACCGCTTGCCTATGGTGCACCATGCATCAAACTTTCCTCGGAGGGCCTCGCTGCTGAGGGAAAGCCTTGACGGCAGAATAGCCTTTAAATGTCCTTTTCTTAAGTAGAAGCGGACCCTTCCTCCCGCGCGCCGTCTGACGGCGATCTTCCATCACCACTGTGCTTGAAAAGGCCTACCGTAATCGTTCCAGCCTGAAGCTGCTACGAAATTTCTTCAATCTGTACACTGGCAGATGGCTTCCTAGAGACAGTAGCTCTGTACATGCACAACCCCTTCCGACCGACGTTCCAAATAAGCGTCGCCATAGTCCATGATCGGTCGAATTCCAGTTGAGCTCGAACCATGCGCAAGGTTCTCGTGGCAGCTGTGATGTCCTAGGTACTATTATAAAGCTATTTTAAGATTTATTGTCAGAAAGGAATGTGCTCTTCCACACTAAGTTCGCTGTCGCTGAGAGTATAGCAAAGGGTGATTAATGCTGTCTGAGATGTGGAGTGTAGTGACTTTTTTGGCCACCCCTGTATATGCTGTATTTTTATGGCTCTATCAGCAGGCGGTTCAGTAAAAAACCGATCCTTGTTTTTTTTTTCAGGCGGTTTTTTTTTGATGCCTCGGAACCACTCAGTGAACGGTGATTGGAAGATTGGTGAAGGATACAGTCTTCATCTGTTGTGGACTTGCATTGATCTGTGAGTCAGCATTTCTTGACTTTGCAGAACGTCATTTGACAAAGGACAGACCGTAGTTAAAAAAAAAAAAGCTCGACCCCAGTACACTTCTGTTTTTGTAATCTCCTTGGCTAGGTCGCACCCTAATCCACAAATCACTACGCAAGTTGAACGACACCGTTTTACAAAATGTTGTTCTATCTGTTCAAAGGAAATAAATTGGTTGACAACAGTATTACTATAGTAATTGTCACTAATTACACTATTATTTATCAACTATCAATTATCATTGTAAACTAAAATTATCGAATTTTTGTGGAGAACTTCGTCCGTTGGGGCATTCGGCTTGTACTGCAGACACACTTAGGACTTGTTATTCACGTGCTGAGAGGCCATGTCTGGGATTTCAGTTCACTTGAGGCTCTCCGGCCTCTGGGGGGGGGGGTTGTTATGTTTAGCGGTCTTTCTCCACGAAGGTTAACATTTATCGTCTACCTACGGGAACACTCGTTGCCACCATCGACCACATCTCCCTGTTGATAGCAGTGTTTGCTCAAAGAAAACATTCTTGAGGTTTTATGTTCAACTGCACAAGCTCCGTTCCAACAATTCTTTTCCCTACATCTTTCCCAGTCAAGTGCACAAATTTTCTCAAGTCACCCCCAAAGCAGAAGTCTTGTGCAAAACCGGTATTTAGTGGCTTGGATGCTCACGAGTAGCCAATGTGTGTCGTAGTCGCGGCCTCGAAATGTGCGCGTACAATGCGCTAGCGAGGGTCTCACAAAAACACCCTATCTGACGCGAAATAATCACACATATTGACGAGTCATGTATGCGCACACCCCAATAACACAGCAGCTGTGGATTTGGCGAGCGGCTAATTCAAATACGCGAGGGTTATAGCTCACTGGTGGAGTAGACAAAGTTCATACAATCCCGTTCATGTCACCTCCCCTTCCTTATTTCAGGAAAATTCCTTGTTACTGCTTCCACTCGTATGGTTTTCTTATGCTCTGTTTCATTGCTATATCAATTCAGGCATCAGACAACTTCAATTATACAACCAGCTAATAACACACCAAATATCGAGGGTTGGTGTTGCTTAGCGAAATCTATCGGAATTCAAGGTTGCACGTCGAGGAGCATCAGAAAATGAAATTGTGTTCTGCCGCAAGTATCTTTTCGAAGCCGCCATCCTCGAACTTCTTCCCCAAACAGTATATTCCTGAATAATCTGACGCTTGACTTAGTGGAATCGTTGTGTAATATGACTTCCCCAGGTTCGGTATATCAAGAGTAGTGCTTTTAGTGGAAAATCAGAGCCAGATCCACGATGATCTTATTATGGATTGGACGATATGAGCAATTGACTTCCGTTGTTTGGTTGAACTTATGTGAAAAGGTTTTTATCTGGCCGCTGGTGAATGACAGCAGACATTCTGCTAGTTAGCTCGTCAATAACCATTGACATCTGATCATTTTCGGAAAAGCCATTTTCTTTAGCTGGACATAAAGCATTGGAAATACTTATGAGCGTTCCCAGCACGTCAGAGTTGTGCGGATCTCGCACGTAGGCGCATTAGGCGAAGAAAGGCGATTAGTGCAGCGACACCACAATACGTAATTCATTTCATTTTACACCGCCCATAGAACGTAGGGAGGCGAGCAGAGCCGAGCGATTAAGGCGACTAGGCGAGTAGGCGAGTAGGCGATTAGGCGATCGCTCAATGGGCGGAGCAATCAAATCAATACACATCCTTCTCTTATCGCCTACTCGCCTAATCGCCTAATCGCACGTACGATCGCCAACTATGAACGCTCCATTAATACAAGCCTACTTTGTACTGCTTATGGAGCGTTCATAGTTGGCGATCGTACGTGCGATTAGGCGATTAGGCGAGTAGGCGATGATTCAAAATGAAAAGTATGCGGATCGATTAGGCGATTAGGCGAGTAGGCGAGTAGGGCGAGTAGGCGAGTAGGCGAGTAGGCGATCAGGCGATGAGTAAAGGATACGATCAGGTCGAGTAGGCGAGTAGGCGAGTAGGCGATTAGGCGAGTAGGCGATTAGGTGATATCTGGATTGTATGCAACACTTTGACAAGATCTGCTTTTACCAACTAGTAGTCTAGTGTATGGGTGAGAAGCTAATATGCATGTGCGCCTCAATTTTGACGACTAAGGAGTGCGCCGTGTGCAAATCGCCTAATCGCCTAATCGCCTAATCGCCTACTCGCCTACTCGCCTACTCGCCTACTCGCCTACAACGCCCTCAGGGCGGAACATACAAGTCGATACGTATGTAGTCTTCACCGCCTAATCGCCTACTCGCCTGATCGCCTACTCGCCAACTATGAACGCTCCATTACTCTCAAGCCAGGAGCAAGAATAACAACTTAACATGGTTCGGATGCCGAGAGGTTTTAGCGGAGTTGAATTAGGTTCTCGTAGTGATGATATTGCATTAGAACGCAAAACAGCATATCATGCTTCCATGAACACCGACCATCCTATGATGATTGGACAGGTTAGCGGTCGAAAAATTCCAATACCGGCGACTAAAACGGAATGCTTTCTCATTCGATATTGTCCACTGGAAAACAACTTTAGCTAACTCCTCCGGCCGATGCTGCATCATTCACATCACCTTTTACCGAGTGTCACTCACTCTGCCATCCACTGCATTGCTATCACTTTCTGCACACCCAACAAAATATGTTCCGTCCCATCTCCTGCTATCATATTCGTGAGCGACAGCGTCTCAACGCTAGCTTGGACCGCGCGTTTATGAATCTTCGTTGAAATTTGCGTGCTAAGGCGTCTTTATCAGCTCCTATCGAGTTGTTGTTGTCACTGCTGCGAAGCGTGCTATGAATTTCTCACAGACAGACATAGCGCTTCATATATAGTAGGGATGGTTTCAAGTGGGTTTTCTTGCTTTTTTCCCACTGATGATCTCATGAACTCTCCGTTTCCATTTCATGGTGTGATAACCACATCAAGGTTGTCGTGAAATGTGCCTTTAGAATAGTGCCAATTTATCGAGTGCCACAAAAGCTAAGCGTCCATCCATTTGGCATTGAACGGAGGGTCTCGTGAAAAAATTGATACTGATATTTTATTTACGATTTTTATATTATGAAATACTCTGAAGCAACAATCACCGAGATTCTTTTCACGTTTCCAAAGATGTCTTAGAAACAATAAATGAACGCATAGCAAACAATGCAGCTAATGGAAGACCAGATAATTGAGAGGGAGAAGAATGCCTTTGGAAAGCGTAATGCCCATAAATGACTAGAGATTGAGATACTCGAGCAACATATGGAGAGAATGCTAGAAAATGCGAATTTTGATCCGATTATTCAAAACACAGCTGTTGTGACGACCCTGGCCGCCACAAGACATGGTGTTTCTCCCTACTAAAATCTACAGACCCGCACATGTATAACAAATTCAGCTGTCAGATGGTGGCAAGACACAGACGTAAAGAATGCAATGTGTGTGGAATACGGGGAAAAGAACCGAGTAGGCCTAAGGCTACGTAGCCTTCTGCGGCGCCTTTTCGCTGCCGGTAGCACTGCCATGATCCGAGATGGCCGGCGGGATACGGTCACTTTTCCGTCCGACCAACAGATAGGTGTCCATGCCGCCATCGATTCCTTTCACTTCGATGTGATCCCTGTACTCGAACTCGTACCTGTCCAGTAAAATATCTCGGGTATGTGCGGACACCTGAAAGAAGAGAACTGAAAAGGCAGAATATGCCAGGTATGGGCGCAGATATGGTAAAGGCAGATTCCAAGCCGCCGTCAAACCGCTTAGGTAATTTCACCTATCCTTTAGAATATAGCGAAAGGTCCACCGAGGGGGACGTTTCTAAGTTAAAGTTACAGACTTACGCGGAACGTTGAAGCTCAAGATGGATGCTTGGGTTGAGCGAGCTTTATAAACTGTATGCTTGCATTAGCTTTATGCCCAAGCCCATGATTAAGCGTAGGCTCAGTCCTAGTTGCCTTCGAAGCAAACGAGTGGTGTCTTAATTTGGTAAACACCCGTACCCGAGCAACTTCACCGACATCCCTGACCGGCTTCCGCTTTCAGAGCAGCATGCCCCTGCCCCATTCAATTGATAAGGAACGATCTCAACGAGCATTTCGTTCTGCTATCTCAGCACCTATTGAATGTGGTTTATATTATAGTCATAATAGAGTTAGATTTTGAATATAGATCGACCCGCCAATAATAAGAAATGCTTAACCCTTGAAGCTATCTCACTCGGGACTAAGGATGTACTAGCCATCAAGGCCGCCTTACCCTTATTGCTTACTTCCTACTTCTTGATTACGGTAAGCACGGAGCTGACATGAGAAGGCGCGAAGCTCAGCAGTCAGCTCGGTACCACCCACACATCGGCAAAGGTCACTTCAGAGGTTCTGACAGGAATGTCTCAGCCTGATTGCAGCTTTTGCAACGATCTTTTGATAAATAATAGCGCCTCGGCAGATGCGGGGAACCACAGAACCATGTTTAATTTTTCCTGAACGCCCTCTGAATACCAAAAGGGGGTCCCTAGTTCGATTCCTCTTGGTGACAAATTTTTGCATTTCGAGTTGACGTTCCAAAATTCGCGCAAAATGGAGTTCTGATTGTTCTGGTTGGTTCTAACTCCATTTTGCGCGAATTTTGGCACGTCAACTCGAAATGCAAAAATTTGTTACCACGAGGAATCGAACTAGGGACCTCCTTTTGGTATGCAGAGGGCCGTTCAGGAAAAATTGACACGTGGTTCTGTGGTTCCCGCATCTGCCCTATATCATGCAAAAGACCGTTTTCAAAAGCTTGTCACGCCCTGAAAGACCTTCCTGGTTAGCAGCTTGTTTGCTACCTTTCGTGAATGGCTGACCGCACTTCTGCACCTGCTTTTATTTCGAACGCTATAACCCACACCCATCCGATCGCGAACTGTGCCTTTAAATATTAATATGCGATCCGTTACGCACCTGAACTCTATTGAGCACTCCAGTGCTGTACATACGTGAGGCGATGTTCACAGTGTCGCCCCAGATATCGTAGTAGAGTTTCGTTGTACCAATAACACCAGCTGTTACTGGTCCAATGTTCAATCCCAGCTTGCAGACAAAATCGAAGTTGAGCAGATCTTCGTTGAACACTGACAAAACTTGTTGAATTGCCAGCGCAAACTCGACCATCTGGAATGGGCATATTTGAGAACAAAGAACGAAGATATTCTGCACTAGATTAAATTCCGAGTGAGCAATAGTTTCTAGGAAAAAAGTACGTAGACGTTCGACACGGGAGGTGCAGCGGTAAATGGACGACCTTACTACGAAAATCGATAAATCTGACAATGGCTTTTTGGGTTTCGGGTACGGAACGAAGGTTCTAAACGTTTATGCCGCCGTAGTAAGAGCCTTGAACGACATGAGCTGTGTAGGTAGACGTCGCGCTTCTTTGCAGCTAAAACTGACACGCCAGTCGGGTACGGAC
>MU898981.1:0-10162 GCA_036418205.1 Ostertagia ostertagi | reverse complement strand
GACTGCCTAGCTACGGCCATGGTTGGCCTTCGCGCGCCTGGTGCGCTGCAGATGTTTTCGCTACGGAAACATATGCTTGCGCCAGAATTCGAGACCGGCGCAATGCGTGTCGCGTCTGCAAAACCTCCTCTTTGGCGCGTGAATACGAACTGTCGGGGCGACGTCGCGGAGTGACCTATTCGCCCAAAACATCTAACGCCCTTGTAACAATATCATTGAAATAAATAGTTAAGACACTTGAACTTGCCTGATAGAGATGTTCCTTTGGATGTTCCATATTTCGTTTCCGCTCTGGATTCAAACCACTTGCTGCCATATAAGCCGCTCCGATTGTTTTAATCTTCTCAATATGACAGAACTCGGGTCGATCAAGGAGCTCATCAAAGTCACCAATCACCTGAAAAGGTACTGTCATATTCGCTCGGGAAAATGTTAAGGAACATGGGAAGCATTCATCACTATGACCCCATCAAAGGACTACAGATCTTGAAGGTCGAAGAGTTTAGCCACTCATTGGCTTTTCCACTTTGGGAGGGGGGGGGGGGGGGTCGCAAATCATTTGAGACTTAAACAAACTCGATTTTGAAGTTGAAATCGTATTCCACTTATTATTGAGTAGGATAACCTCCCGTGAAGAAGTTAAGACTGCGATATAACCTGAGGCTACTTTTGAGGTTTCCGTGATTGAAATGAGATTTTAATTCGTGGCATGATCACCAAGGCATTTTCGAATGAGTGCAAATTTGACTGTTTATAGTTATGGTAATACATCGACATTCTGTATTGACTGTAGCATAATCTCTGTTGCCAGGTTGGGTAAAGACAGGAATTAGTAAGAGATATGGAGAGTAATGGTACGTGCGGGCATCAGCCAATCGAGTCATAGATGCAAGAGACCTGATCGGTTGGCTTGAAAGTTTCCGTACACCACGATTTCCCTTTCCCCTTCCCTGCTCCTCTGTACCCTGAGAGGCGGTAGACATGTCAAAATAGTTCAGTAGAAAATAAGGATAGCAGTATGACTGCAGCTAATGTTATAACCGAAATTGCGCTTCGCTGTTGTTTCATCGCTGTTCATTGTGGAAGTGACCTTCATCAAAAGGGAAAAACCACCTGAAGGCGGGGGGATCTGGGGGAGAAATCCCCTGCTCGGGAAAATGTGAGGGTTCTGACGATCTTGAGGCTTTCCTTGCCAAGATCAATAGCTTCTAATTTCAGCAGCATCCAGCGTCCTATATCACTTTGTCGACTGGATCAGCTGACTACTCCATAATCTGGCTTCTTCCTACTGATGTTCCTACTCAGCATTGTCACTGTTTCTTGAGTATGCACCTTGGCTGAGCTCCTTCCACCTTACGTTGGGTCTTTTCTGTCTATTATTAAGGTTTATTATTTATTTACCAGGTTTGCTCCGCCCGCTATCGCGCGCATCACAGGGTAGGGAGGAACCACGGAATAGCAGCATGATGTACTCCATTAACCACCTCACTATTGAATGTGTTATACCTCCTTATACCCCTTCTCTCCGGCGCAGCAGCACCATGTTCTCCCTCCCTTTCTCCTCTCCCCCTTCCCTCCCTTCCAGCCTCCTTCTTGCCCCCTTCCCCTACCCCTCCCCCCTCATCCGGCTGCCACGGCAGCACCATGTAGAATGAGACTGAGTGTGCTCGATCGGTGTTTATATAGCCGCTGTGGGTTTATCATGATCATGACATCAACATCACGAAGTGTTGCCCTTCGTACTCCCTGGTTTTGTGAGCGGTCGGTTTGGAGCAGAGTCAACCCTGCGTTGCGCAGTTCGCAACGGCACGTTGAGAGATCCTCAACGCACGCTGTATGGGCGGAGACGCAGACGGCTCGAGCATGCGAGTGTGAATGTTCGCGCGAGAGAACGTGTCTAATCGGGCGAAACTGCGCAACGTGGCCGTTGAAAACTGCGCAACGCAGGGTTGACTCTGCCCGGAGGACCGATACACGCCACACACACCGCCCACAAACTCGACGCACCAAATCTGGTTTATATAATGAAGTGATTGTCATATAAGTGGTTGACGGATCTACAGCACTAATTTGATGTTCTGGAACGGAACCAACCGTCCGTTCCCACTACTCGAACGGGGTTTGCGATTTCGGAAGAGGGTCTTGTTTTGGTGTTAGCATGACTATTCATGTTCTGGAAAATGCGAACGAAGATCGCGTTTGTGGGAGTTGAAGGGGTCGTGACTGCAGATCAGGGAAGGGGCCATTTTTGAAGTGTTTTTGATGATTTTGGTGAAGATTCACGGAAAAAAAGCATGAAATAGACAAAATTAGAGGCTTGTTCACTTCATAAGACAATGTATTTGCCCTTTGGTCGGGATGGGGGAGGGGAGGCCGCATTGAGGGAGCCTAAGGCTAATTGCTATGTTGGGGACTCGTGAAGTCTTTGGAAAAGTATGAACGCGACGGTTTACTTTGGTCCGTATCGCCCTCCGCCAGCGATTAGCAATGCTAGGCGGCAATTGCCTTTGCTCTCCTTGGTGGCTCCTAGAGAGTTTCGGTATCGCCAACTTTAGGGTGAAAAGTGGTGACGACGGAGCTTCAAATCGCTCATTAAGGATAGATTTGAAACTGACAATAGGTGACGGGCAGGAAAATACATGGCTTACTCGTTCATTGACTGATTTTGAAAGCACCCACAACTAGTCATAGTTACGTGAGAGATGCTCCACGATTTGAAAGATTATTTTTTTATTCTCAAAAAAACTAGGATAAACAACTGCGCCACCCATCGCTCAGTGGGAAAGTGATTTATTTTCACTGAAGAAAAAAGCTGAACGGAGAAAAGCTCACCTCGTTCAAAACTCTCAAGAATTCACGTCCTCCTTCGAAGTTTTCCTCGTACATGTCGTTCCAATTTGTAATACTAGCGAATAGAACGGCCGTTGACTCATGATTTTCACTGAAATGGTTAAGCTAAAATCAAGAATTTGATGATAGTGAGACAATCGATTGTTCTGTTTGCGCTAGACATCACTTTGGACGGTGTTGGACTTTGCGAATTCAGCGAATCGCGGGGTACTAGCGATGCACCATGGGTTCGAACGATGCGCCAGCAGATCGAACGATTTACCAGCGGATTGACAGTGTTTGGAAGGGACGAGAGCCCCTCTAGTTCGCACCACTTTCCAGCTCTCCAATGCCCTCGTGAGAGAACGAGAGGGCGCGAGAGAGTGGGAAAGTCGCTGGACATTTTGAAACCGCGGGTACATAGTTCCTTCCTCTAGCATGGTTCATGCAGCTGGTGCATCGCTCGTACCCCGCGATTCGCTGGATTCGCAAAGTCTGGCACCGACCTTCGCCTCGAAGGCACCACGTCATATTCCCTCAGAAACCTTATCTTCCTCGATAGTGGAGATGTCTTCCTTCTCCGAAGCATCCATTTCATCACACTACCTGCCTTTGATGTGACCCAGAATGGCCCTGATTGGGTATGAAAAGTTGGAGAACAACAAAGCAGGAGGATATACCTGTATTTAGTGTCCGTCTTGAGACTTTCAACGGCGTGAGCAGGAATGACGTTGTTGAGTAACCAGTCGGCTTGATCTCGGACTATCTGGAAAACAGGCCGTTCGATTTCACATCCTGACTTCCTATGCCCAATGAGCGTTTTATGTGTGGCAGCAAAATCCCGCACTCATTTTCGGAAACGGATATTTCTGAGCGAAAATGGCCACAACTCGATCGAATGTCCCTCAATACCGCTCCAGTTGAAGAAGTAATGGAGAAATCAGTGTCATGGATTATCCTACTTTGAACTATCCACTATGACCGCCATGAATTACGGAATTTTTCCGGAAAAGGATCCGATTTAAGGCATGTAGCAAGAAGAAGATCGTGGAAAGGTGTCTTAGCAGAGGGAATCTACATACCCCCCCCCCACCGAAAATCCTACTCCCATCTGGGAGACTTTCGGTTTTCCTTATGGGTCAGGTCACCAGAGCTGCGCGATCATTGAAGCCTAAGGTTAGCTTGGGTTTAGGCTTAGGCTTAGGCTTATGCTTACACATTGGCTTATGCTTAAGCCTATGATTGGGCCTAGGCTTAGTCCTAAGCTTGCTTCGAGCAATGAGTGTATCCCAATTTTAGGTGATGATCTAAGGAGGTGAACTGGAACCCACACCCCGCCCCATCCTCTTCAATCTTGAGCTTCACCTAATCTTCTTATAAATAACCCCCAGCGGGGGGGGGGAGAGGGGAGACGTATGAATTTGTAACGGTACCTGCATGCGCTGAGTGTCCCGTCTTGCCTGGACGTCTCCATAGAAGGACATCCGAAAAGCGGCTTCGAACTAAAAATATAGAACTATTTACCGTAAAATTCGATGTCTACGGTATGCGTACCTGGTAATTGAGGAAGCCGACAAGAATAATCGAGAGAACCACATCGAGCAACATTTCCCAAATGAAAAACGATGAGGCGAACGAAGTGTCGAAAAATCCAGCGCTTGTCTCATTCGCACACCACGTCTGAAAGGCAGTTAGATTGGCTTGGCTCTTCTGCCTCACGAATGACCCTTTTTGGTCTCGAACAGATGCTGATTCTCTAAAGTTAGCCTTTTGAATGAGCGTAACCCTACAATGGCTCCTATTTTGCCTTTAGTTTGAACAAATATACACGTCGATTCGAAAATCAACTATGTTTTCTTCGCTAACGAACGCCCCAGTAACCGCGAAAAATTCAGTTAATAATTTATCTCAAAACAAGAATATTGGGTTATCAGCGAAACCTTCGGCTTGACGAATACACTTTCGAAACCTCATGATATCAGGCCTATGAACCAGCATCCTGTGATCCCACGCACACGGGGGTTAGAAAAAAGCAGAAAACCAAAGGAAAAAAACAAGACAAAGCAAAGTTATAGATTTCCTACAGGTTCAGCTTCAAGCACATGTTGATCTGATTGATGCTAAATGTGCAGCAATCAAATTTCCACATCTTCAAGGTTGAAAATTGGTATCAAATTTGTCTGAGAGGATAAAGGGCACTGAATTATATATGCTGGCCCTTACAATTCCTTGTATAGAAAACAATTCGATATGCCAGAACGATCCCGAGCGAATGTAAAATGCGTGGCGCATCCAAATATGGGACTGATCAACGCCCAATGCTTCATCCGTTTTCCTTTTATTCTTGGTAAAAACACTACCATAACTCTTGCAGCTTCGTTCTGACGCTAACTCTCTGCTTTGATGGAAAACAAAATGACCCCAAGATCATGTCGGTGGTAAAAATAAATCTTATATTTAGGTCAAGAAGAGGTCAGGGATTTTTCGCCAACATTAAGCATTCTCCGAGAAAAATGCCATGGTTTGTAATCGGCAGCAGTAGGATGATGTCGATATGTTTTGGTAAGGCCGAAGCACTAAGACCCAAGAACGCAACATTGGCCCCCCCCCAACAGCACTGACCCCGCCCACAAAACAAAGCATATTTCGCTTCGCTGCTTCTGGAGTGGAAACTCTGTTTTGGTTTTTCTTGACGGTCTCTTCTCGCTTCCTTCGTTACTGTCGTTACACTCCACATCTCCACTGCCACCACAAGCGTAATAAGAGATCAGTTTGATCTCGGGCTTTGCCTTTAAGAGCATTAACAACACCTACCGGAGAGCATTTAGCGACCAGTCTTCATTCTCCCACTCCCCACGCTGTGATAGCGCAATAGCCCCTACCGCTACCATGCTCTACGAAGAATTTGATTCCGTAGCAGGTCCCCAGGTAGATGGGCGGTTTTTCTCTTCTATACGAGCAGCCCGAATTTCGTTTGTTCAGTAGGATTAAAAGGTCGCATGTTTGGAGAGGGGACAGATGAGATTCCTATAGTGCACAATTCTACAGAAAACCCTCTGTTTGTACCAGTTTTAACTCCGATACAATCAAAAACAACCAGTTACCGTAACAATTCTGTGTATTAAATCCATTCATCAAACAATTACGAATGAAATAATCTCCTGTCCAATGAAATCAAATCATTCATGTATCATCGATCGTTCAGCCTCCTGTCGTCACGAAAAAAATCAGCATAAACATTTGTTATTATTTAAAATTTGATGCTGATGTTTTCGGAAATCTGAAGTATCGTAGAATTTTAACCCACTGGCAGCATACATTATTACGATAAATTCTTACCAGTTAAAGGAATCTTCCACGGAAAAAGCTCCGCCCTCATTACCACAGAAAACGATACCTTAAAGGAATCTTCCACGGAAAGAGTGATCATTTTGTCTTGTGTGTAGGATTAGTATTATCGAAACTAACGCTTATGTTCCGTTCTTTTTGCTATGCTCATGAGGCTAGGGGCCTAAGGGTATCGTTTTTCTAGGGTAATGGAGCGTTTTGCTAGGCAATTAAGAGGCGGAGCTTTTCCGCGAAGAATCCTTAATTCAATTAGCTCACCACCTCCTACCAAGTCCTCAACTTCAAGGTACAGAAATGATTACTCCAAACATAAAATGATAAAAAGGAAGTCGACGTTGAGCATTCTTTCTCGGAGTGCGCCGCGTATTCCGCTATCATTCAAAATTGCCAGGTGGCCTCAATATGCATAAAATGCTGTGGTACCCGGATAAGGTAAACAAACCGGCCCTTTTGCGCTTTTGCTGGCCGTATGCTGAATGTTGGGGAGGGAATGGGGTCTCCGAGGTCGACGGACTACTTGAACTCGGTCGGTACGGTAGGAGAGTGATGACGAAGTGGTGCAGCTAGGTCCAGCAGCTTCCGCCAAAAGGGCTGGTTTGCTTACCCCAGGACTAAGCCTTGGAGAGAGGACGGACCTGCGCTCTCTCGCAGATCCGTCCTCTCTTTAAGCATAGTCCTTGTAGGTAATCAACAAAATTGTAAGGCGGTTACAAGGAACGATGAGGTAGGCCGTCGACTCGGGGCATCTCCTCCCTAATTCAGATACGGTCCCAGGAAGAAACGCCGAAAGGGCTGGCCCGCTTACTTCAACCCGGACGCGTAAGTCACTATTTCAATCCCCCAACGAGTCTGGTATTTGTCAATCGACAAAGAGGCAGGGATTTCTTGATTGACCTGGACGAGATTTGATCGAGATTTCTTTTCTGGACGTACGCTTAATAAAATCTATCCACTTGTAGCCGAAATAAAGGCTGCTAAAATCAATGCTTGACTTTCAATAAGTGTTGAATGTTTCGTTCCAACAAGTTCTCAAGGAAGCTTGCAGTCCTTTAAATGGTTTTGTTAGCAGTCTAAAAATTGTTGCTTCGAAAGCTCATAAAAGTCAAGCTCATAAGAAGAGAATAAGAAGAGTTTCCTTTGAATGTTTCAAAGCTTTTTGAAGATCTTGATATATCAGTAAGCTGAAAGTCAGTGTCAATTGGCTGCATTGGTAGATATCAGCTAAGCAATCACTGCGTCCTGCAGTGCAAACCGCCGTGAACATCCTGAACACCATTCTTTGTGGAGAATTTGCTTGCGAATGCTACAATTTTCTTCTAAACACTTGGACTCACTTGGCTAAAATATGAGCTTAATGCAACATCCAGCAGTAGTCGTGTGGAGAATCTAATCAGAGATGGGATGGAGTAGTCTAGCGTATCGCAAATATGGCGGGTCACGGTAAGTGACGCAATGACGACTATGCTTATTTACCAGCAGCTCTGGCGACCAATTTTAGCGTTTGAACGAGTTACGATGACCCCATAACATGCAACGTGGATTAAGTCGTAGCGGTTAGTTCAACTATGGGCGGTTTGGTTGAATCGTGGAGCCAGCAAGTTCGTACAACTCGTCTGGCTCCGCCCTTTCCTTATTCCTAGGAAAATCCTTGTTTAGCGATTAATCGATGGTTTTCTTTGCTTATTTTTTATTTGCGAGCACTCAATCCACAATTCCATTATCACCACTCAGCCCACAATTTGATAAAAGTCGTTGCTTTGACAAAATTGCAAAACAATTCGGAACAACTTTGAAATATTTTCCAAAAAAGAGACAGCCAACATAGCCTAAAAGAGCGTATTTGAGAAAGGGTTACCCTAAGAGCTTCGAGCTGTGTTTCATCCAAAGCCCTTATATGAACACCTCTCCAAGCATAAACCATACCTGTGGGAGTAGTCGGAGAATGTTGGCTTGACAGTAGTAGACAGCCGAGATATGAATAAGCCCGACGATTATGCACTGAATAGTCTTGGGCCAGGCTCCGAGTTGTGAAAAATTGCAATGGGCGAATAAGGCGACAATCATGATGTACGAGAAGAGCAGACGAGTTGGCATCAACGGTGTGGTGGGACATTCATCGAGAATACACAACGGCATCACACAAACCGCCACACCAAACGGTAGCGCGATCAGTACCGCACCTAAAAATAGCGCATCTGCACTGTTTCTTGAAATCAGGTTTTTCTGAAGAAAACGTTACAGGAAGGGAAATTCTAGAAGGTTTACCAACTGAATGCGTCGGCGCCATAAGTTCACACATACGGTAGAGACGCTTTCGTCAGCAAAACGGACACCTGAAGAATAGTCGTTATCTTTGCTAGGCCGCTTTGCAATAACCTTGATATGTAATAGAATGGACATAAGTATGTCAAACGGACCGGTGTCAAATGTCAATAAAAAAAACGAATGAAAACGATTGGAACCCATTAATGGACTCTTCTTTTTCGACCCTTGGAATTGACAGAGTGAACCGAAAATACGGCATAGCAGCGTTACAAAGTTGGCAGTCGTACATGCCGAATATGGGCGCTTTAAGGCGAATTAGCTTAACAAGGGAAAAGATACGAATCGATTAGGCGATTGGGCGAGGAGGCGATTAGCGACTAGGCGATCAGGCAATTAAGCGATCGCTCAATGGGTGAAGCGAAACTAGTCGATACGTACACTTTTCTTATCGCCTCATCTGCTCGCCTAATCGCTTAATCGCCTAATCGCTCAGTCGCCTAATCGCTTAATCGCTTAATCGATGCACACACTTTCTTCTTGAGTCATTACTTCATCACTACATGCATCGCCAAACTCTGAAACCTCCCAAACATAAATTGCCGATGAGGCTGTGGCTAAGGTGGTAAGCACGGGCACAATGCCAACGGCGACGATACGCAATTCAATTCAATTGCTACGATAACCAGTGCAGCAGTGCACTTAGAAAACTTGGAGATGGCGGTAATGGCCTAATTTTAAGTAAATTGCCGTTAGCTCCTCTTCTACGAGCTGGCGCTGGGCGTGTCTGAGAACCGGAAGCGGTTTTGAAGCACATTCAAAGCATTGTCACGCCATTGATGGCGCACCCCTCGTCGCAAACACCGAACCCTTCGCCTACCTGGACACTCCTCTACCCTCTCCACTTCCCACCTTTCCTTTTCATAAATATTTTTATCGCGATTTTTGGCTTTGAGAGCAAATATAAGCCTAACTAAGGTCTTAACTGCCTATCCTAGGCAAAGAGTGGTCTGAAAATGTGCGTACCTATAAGACCAATAGCAGCAATGACGATGGTAAGAGCAAGGCAGAAGTAAACGATGAACGATAACGGGATCTTTGACGATGACATGAACACGGCTATGGAGACGACCACCAAAAGTAGTGCCGCTACCAATATATCTGGAAACGCTCATCTTTATCAGTGATATTCAGTAATTCCCCGTGATAAACGGAGGTGAGGCCAAAAACTGCAAATTAGTCCATCTATAAAGTCTCCTCACCTATGAAAACACCAGAGTAGCGATACTGCGTAGATTGATCAATTTGCTCTCGTCGAGCGACGTCCTGAAAGAAAAGACTATAAATTAGTCGTAGGGCACAGTCGTCTGTCATTAGGTCACGGTGCGACGCCGCACACATCCGCGGCGCGACGCGGCACACATCCACGGCGCGATGCAAGCGGTACACTTGTGCAACAACTGATCTTAGCGACACCAATTGCGCTCCTTTTTCCTTTCAGTAAGCGCGTTCTATTTCAGGTGCATCTCTGCCGTTTCGCTGAGTCAACGTCTTGGAGCAATTGTTGCGCTGTTATTCTGCGCGCATCGCCGCCCTGTGACCTAACGACACACCCTCGAATGTGTAGGAAAACCTATAGACGTTCAGATAGATAAAAAATGTTTGATGAAGTGATGACACTTTTTATTTCAGTCATCTAAAGCAACTTCGACAGCCTTCTCAT
>MU898980.1:0-11616 GCA_036418205.1 Ostertagia ostertagi | reverse complement strand
CAGGCGGTGAAACTCCAGTTCGGGGGGCACTCCATTGCTATCTTATCCGTAGTACTAGAGAGCAGTTCTTTGGGCTATCGAACACTACGGATAAGATAATAAGTGAACGACTCATTTCGAGCGTACTTTTGATAAGGACCGGTGGATGTCCTACATTCCACACTACCTGCCCACATCCCATCCACTTTTCTGCACAGGTGATCCACCCTGGAGCTCCTGCACCCTTAGCCCTTTGCGGAGGTGTCCTTTCTCCTGGTCCAGGACCGTTCCCTTGGGTCATGGCAGGCGGAAATGTGAAAACGTTTCAGGGTTTCTCACCCATTACACCAATATTTATCAGAAGTCTACTTTAAATGAGTCGATTACGTGTCGTGAGCCCTCTAATCCTTATCTTGAGTATTGGAGAAAAAATGGAGTGGCCCCCCCGAACTGGAGTTTCACCCTCAACAACAGGCTACCCAGGTTGAAAGTTACTACGAATGTTTTGTGATCACGGCGCGATGCGGGGGGAGGGGGGTCTGTGAGAGGTTTGTGAGCACAAATAGATCACATCATAATGACGACGTCCGTCTTCGAGGGATGACTTCTCAGAAGGACTCATTTTTCAGACGCGCGTCGAGTTTCGCTCTCCCTCGTGATCACTAAACGCCAATTAGACAATAATTGGTCGCGGTCTGGCAACTGGGGAGTGCCCTGATTTTAGGAACGCATAGAAGAATGCCTTCCATGGGCCCTTCGTGGGTAGCGCCCCTGATTTTGAAATCGCATACTAGAACGCACTGAGGCCTTCGCTGCCGTGTACTTGAGCTCAATTAGCTCAATTTGTGGCCTGGGCAACATAAGGACGGTCGTAAGGCTGCGTGCCATGACATGACTAATTTTTCTGGCATAGCCGATACTATGCCAGAAAAATTGTCAGAAAAAATTGGTTCATTTCGTGGTACAAGTCCAACCATGAATGCACTCTATAAAGAGATGAAAATTAAGCTTTAAACGCTTTGTACTCATTTTTAATGACTCTCTGAATCGGGAGTTCTCTGAAGTGGCTAAACTTCAGAAACCTACGCATTAATATCAGGTTTATGCTCCCAACTCGCGCACCCGCATATCCCCCTTCATTAAGCCCCAAATTCGCCATGACACCTCTCGTCTGAAAACGCCGAATCTGGGTTAACCGATATACCCACTAACTATCCTCCAAATTCGCTAAGTACAAACCCTCCGAGGCTCGTGTGTAAGCGAAGGCGCGCCGTAAGGTGAGCTCACCAGATTTTTATTTTCGGTCAAATACCCTAGTTGTTTGACGACACCACAATCTATCATCCAATATTGTCAAAGGTTGAGATGAAGTTTGATCTTATGAAGAGTCTTTAACCCAAAACGCTCCTCTGTCTAACATTTCTGACGTCATGTCAGAGACTTGCGGTAAACACCAAAATAGAAGGCATAAGCTCCCCGTGTATACCAGTGCTGGAATGTAGCGAAACTGCTTTTTTAGCCCACGTGTAAATCATCTTTGACATTCATGGTGTTGTTTGGGTGGTTTCCGACCCGGTTTGAGATATTGGAGGGGTGGTGGTGTTTGATGGCGTATTTAGATGTCTCGAAACCCTGAGTCATGTCCAGGTCTTTTACGTAAGCAATACTTTAAATGAAAATTTCAAAAATTTCAATCAATTTTTTCAAAAAATTGATAAACTTTTGAAAAATTTACCAGAAAATAAAAATAATGTATGCTATACGAAGTTATTACGCAACTGTCAACAATCTCACAATGAGGCTTAAAAATGAAGTTGACAGCACTGATTAATCCTCCGGGGATGTGTCACGTATCCTTCTTCTATGAAAAAACGTAAGAATAATTCTTCTATTTCGGAAAACGAGAAGAGCGTCGAGTGCAGACCACACACCACAAGTGACGACGGCCAAGAAAAAGTGGCTTTTTCTTTTCTTTTTCTTGGCCGTCGTAACTTGTGGTGTGTGGTCTGCACTCGACGCTCTTCTCGTTCTCCGAAATAGAGGGTACGTTCCGTCCCTATGGGCAGCGGAACTAGGGAAAGCTTCAGTCAGCGCCCTTTAATCTTTATGCCTGCTTCTGAATCTGACACTGATCGATTGAGTCCAGAGAGAAGAAGGGTTTCTGTGCTGTACCGGAAGAGATTAGATCCACGGATCGCAGAAGCGATGACGGCGCCTCTCGCCCCTAAACCATTCCAAAGTCATTGATATGGCAATAGCTAGAATTCACATAATCATGCAATTCGAATTGGCGTCATCATGATTGATTCGAAGAACTAGAATGAGAAATTGGAGGAGCCTGTGGGAGCCCAACAATTGAGATTAACTTGTTTTTTTTATGATGAATAGTCAAAAACAAGTTAAGTAATTACATTCATGTAGTTTATTACACTTTCTTACTCACACACACACTGCGTTTCCACAAAGCAGATGGTCGTCAAATGCAGACCATACAACACAAGTGACGACGGCCTCACAAAATGTAAATGTTTTCTGCCAATGAAATGATTAGCCTGTTGCAGTTGTATTCTATCAGTTGTCACTAATTACAACTATCATTTACCAACTATCAGCTATCACTATGAACCACTAGTAACCAGATTTACTTGGAGGCCGTCGTCACTTGTGGTGTGTGGTCTGCACTCGACGCGCACCTGGTTCTCGGAAGCAGAAGTGAGTTATTCTAAGATGCAGTCGCTTTTATTCAGTTTGAACACTCAAGCGCACGAGCTATTAGCACCTGACGCCAGCACGCAATTTCGCGAGCGCGATAGAAAACCCACAAAGAAGTATCAAATCTACGGTAACATGGAAGCATTCCATCAGTTTCGGAACCACCCCTTTCAACCGCTGTATTGAGGTAAGGACTATAAAATGAATATATGTAGCGTTGAAGGAAAAAACCGCATGTGGAAAATATGAGGAATAAGAGCGTGGCACCGAATAGTACCACGCTGTCCCATGCGGCCTGTAAGGTGTGGTACTCTTTCTTTTCCGTGTATTCAAGGTGTTGAAGAGCATAAAATAAAATAAAATAAATAACAAGTATCCCAAAAAAAGTAGTCAGGAAATGATTGACCGACAGACACATGTACTGAAAAGGGCTGAAAAAGCAGAGAATGGCAGAAAGGTGAATGCAGTTGCCACCAGGGAGAGAAGGCGACCAGTCACCTTTTGTCTTAGGGGGTCTGCGGACTTTGGGACCGTCTTCGAATATAAGGGTCGAATGATCGCTCAGAGCAAGCAAATTACAAAGTTATCAGTTCTTTTAGGATAAAATGTTTAGAATAGGTTCATTTTCCCATTGAACTGGTTGGACGATGCACTTATTCATCAGTGGCTCATGAGCTAACCGGCGCCGTCGTGAAAATCGGGTAATCGGGCGGTAAAAGCAAAAGTAGCAGGAGCTTAAAGTAATATGAGCATTGGTAAAACTGGACTAGAAGCTGGCCTGCTGGCCAACTTTTGGCCTCGAAAGAGAGAGAGAGAGTAAAGCATCTAATCAACTACGCAACACCGCAATTTCACCCTGCGGTAATTCTCATTCATCGATGCAGATGCGCTAGACGAAAAAACCAGAGAATGAGATTGGGTTGGGGCACGTGAGACATCCGATCAAGCGGTACTCGATGGTGCATCTTCTTCGCTGCTTGCCTAATCGCTGCACTCTGGGGAAGGATAGAAAAACTTATTTCTCCAATTGCTCTCAGCTCTGTAGTATTTATGTGAAGGTTGCAGTCTGCAACCGCAGTCTCATCTATATCAGCGTTAGCTCAATGAGAGCAAAGCAAGCAGGCAAAACTTCAGTCTATCTCGATGTCTCCACTTCGCAAGTGCTCTCAAGACGGAGACTAAATAATTGTAGTACCCTCCCCTTGTGCTCGTTCTCGGGCCAAACTTTGTGCATCCGCGTTCCCTTTGTACGAAAAAAAGAAGCATGAAGAAGAAAAAGATGCTGGATGACTCACAGAGAATATTTAAGGCACGAGTCGGGATTGAATTGATGCGTTATTTTGTTCAAACATTAGGCAAGGGGTGCAATGAGGAACATTAGTGAGGAGAAAAAGCAAAAAGCACCATAGAAAACACTAAATTTCCCTTAGGAGGCCGGCCGTAGTACGACGGAGAGACACAGCGCTGCGAGGAGAGGGAGAACGCGAGATAGTACGTCATACGCGAGAGACGCAGAGACCACGTATGCCGTGGTGGATTACGCTGGCAGCGCGGGCAGCGCGGCGGGCAAGGCCTTAGCGCCATTGCCGCGCACTTTTGGGTCGCGATAGTGTCGCGCCCTCAGTGCTTGGGGAGCCCACTATCGCACCCTGGGAAGAACTTCTGCTGGTTGCCTAATCCTGACTCGTGGCTTTAATCTGGGAAAGGTAGCACAGATGAGCGAGATAAGAGAAGTATAGCGGACGTGGGAGACGCAGATACAAAACAGTGGGTGCGCGTGATTATTTGAGATGTTTACGGCTGCAAGTTTGAAGACCGCTGTGCCCTGCTGCCCGTTTTTTCAGACGCAAAAGTTGTACTATGCCTGCGGTTGCGAAGCCAGAAACCTCATTTGCGGAGGGTTTCTTCACTTAAAGGCACAACTCAGGCAGAGTTCTTCGGTCTGTAGTAGGACCCTAGAGGACAATCACAAATGTGGCGTTCCCGTGCACGGAAACCAACCGACAAGAGCGCTTGGGCCTTGCAAAGTAAGCTGCTCAAGCTGCAGATTTTTTCTCTTATCAGGCTGTTGTCTGGCGATCTCTCATCTGTAGCGCTCTCTCGCCCCATACTCTCCTCTCCGCGCTTAGTCTCTCATTCCCTTAGCACATCCGATTGGAAAGGAGAGTGAGCTCTAAACCTAAGCGTTTTTGACGAATTCTTTTCCTTTTTTCACTGCCGGCCCATTTCGCAACTAGTACATTCGTAATCAAGGGCAGCAGCTACACCAATGCGATCCTGGAGGCAATGCTTAAATCTGCTTCGGGGAATGCCTTGATTCTGATCTTTTCCACAGCGGCTTGAAGATTGCGTATTGTATTATGAAGTGCGTTGAAGATGCATCTGCACCGTCGTCCTCATCTATATCACGTTACTAATGAGAAGGCAAAGCAAGCATGCATAAACTAAGTCTATCTCGTATGTCTCCACTTCGCAAGTGCTCTCAAGACGGAGATAAATAATTTGTAGACCCTCCCCTTGTGCTCGTTCCGTCAAATTTTGTAGCATCTGCGTTTCTTTGTACGAAAAATAATACTAAAGAATGAAAAGGCGACTGGATTGAAACCATAGGAATATTTAAAGGCACGAGTCGGGATTGAATTGATGCGTTATTTTGTTCAAACATTAGGCAAGGGGTGCAATGAGGAACATTAGTGAGGAGAAAAAGCAAAAAGCACCATAGAAAACACTAAATTTCCCTTAGGAGGCCGGCCGTAGTACGACGGAGAGACACAGCGCTGCGAGGAGAGGGAGAACGCGAGATAGTACGTCATACGTGAGAGACGAGACCACGTATGCCGTGGTGGATTACGCTGGCAGCGCGGGCAGCGCGGCGGGCAAGGCCTTAGCGCCATTCGCCGCGCACTTTTGGGTCGCGATAGTGTCGCGCCCTCAGTGCTTGGGGAGCCACTATCGCACCCTGGGAAGAACTTCTGCTGATTGCCTAATCCTGGCTCGTTGCTTTAATACTCTGTGAAAGGTAGCACAGATCAGGCGAGATATAGGAAGTATAGCGAACGTAGGAGAGACGCAATACAAAACAGTGGTGCCGGCTTGATATTTGAGATGTTTACAGCTTGCAAGTTTGAAGACCGCTGTGCCCTTGCTGCCCGTTCTTTCAGACGCAAAAGTTGTACTATGTCTGCGGTTGCGAAGCCAGAAACCTCATTTGCGGAGGGTATTCTTCACTTAAAGCATACTGAAAACGCCTTATTCGGTCTGTAGTATAGACCCCTAGAGGACAATCACAAATGTGGCGTTCCCGTGCACGGAAACCAACCGACAAGAGCGCTTGGGCCTTGCAAAGTAAGCTGCCAAGCTGCAGACTTTTTCTCTTATCAGGCTGTTGTCTGGCGCTCTCTCATCTGTAGCGCTCTCTCGCCCCATACTCTCCTCTCCGCGCTTAGTCTCTCATTCCCTTAGCACAGCCGATTGGAAAGGTGAGTGAGCTCTAAACCTAAGCGTTTTTGACGAATTCTTTTCCTTTTTTCTTCACTGCCGGCCCATTTCGCACTAATACATTCGTATTCATGGGCAGCAGCTACACCAATGCGATCCTGGGGCATGCCTTAAGCTCCTTCGGCGGAAATGTGCCTCTGAATCGTTCCCACAGCGCGTTCGAAGCTGCTTATTGGGATCTATGGGTGAAGTGCTTCATATTTAAACTCCTTCGAAGAAAACTGGGGCTTCTGGTGAAGGATACGCTTGATATACCGGATCGAGCTGGTATGACGATCGCCATCAAATCGCGTGACGTGATCGACCCATCGCTCTTCGAGAATCGGCTGTTGCTGCGAATTTCAGTTGTCGACGACTTTCCTCCGCCATAGGCGTGCATTGAGAAACTCCCAGTGTTTTCACCGCTTCTGTTACTCACTGAGTGCTAGCGATTCTGTCTCCGCTTGAGAGCAAGAAGTCAATGACACCATTGGGAGTTATTCGCAGAAAAGCGTAGGAGGTGGAAAAACGGATTAAAAAACAATAAAGAGTGATGATGGCTGTTCAGGGAATAGCTGGGTAGGCAGATCATAACGCTTCCTCTTTTTCTCACCAACCTTGCATTTCCTCAGGGAACAACGTCCATTGCTTCGTGACTTGTGGTTGTCAATAACTGCCAAGTACGAGATGGCTTGACCTTTTTGAAGACTGGCTTCACTCGCATCAATAACATGTAAGTGATCAAAAATTCCTCTTCGCTGGGTGGCGAGTTCCAGGAGTGGGGGAAAGGGTGTAGGAATAACCCAAAGTCTTAGAGTTAGTGGTCCATTCTGAACAAAGGTGTGACTTGGCCCTGGAAGCGGTCTACTATTGCTGCTTAAAGGCACAGGACGACCCACAATGATGATCAATTCTTTTGGTGAATAGATAGAGCTGGCGATTCAATTCGCAGGTGTCCCCTTCTCAGGTTTAGAAATGGGCGGGGAAACCCATGGTCTCACCAGGCACTTCGACCAATTCCATTTATATCCGTTGAAGGCAAGCTCCGGAATAAGAGTACTTCGTGGGATAAGTGAATTGTGGAATGCGCTGAAAATGGAAAGAAAACCAAGAGAAATCATCGGACACGCTAACCAAGGAATTGACCCACTGCTAGGTCGATGTGGACTGACTGGCGACACAGGGCTGATCAGAGAGGTACGGGGCCGTTCGACGCGCACGCTGGTCTAAATCAATCGCGTGGGAGGAGGGCCGTGCACGGCGGTTGGATGTGTTGCATAGACGCATCAGGAATTGCGCCCTATATGCGCGAATTGTGTAGCGACGAAATGGGCGTGATCTAGAAGTGCAGACCCACAAATTTTCTCGCTCGCGGTATCCTCCTATGTTCAGGCTATCCCGGAGCTTGCTATGATGCGGATTTCTGCGCTCCACTTTTACCCTTGGGGTTGTTCCCTTTACTGCCCTCACCCCACTCAGGTCTCTTGTCTTGCGTCCACGACGGTCCTTAAAACTTGGAGACTTGATGAATATTAGAGCAATTTCCCCGACGGATTTTTGCAATTTTTATCATGTTGAGAACCAATTCACACCCCCGCTCTCATGTTTTGCGCAATGATCACCCGTGCCTTTACAACCATGGAGAACTAAGATGACTGTTCTCGCCTACTTACCTGTCCTTTCTCCCGTGTTAGAAAGTGCGAAACGAAGCCATTTGTGATGTATAGAAAATCACCACACTTTTTTATGCACCTGCCATAACGATGCCAATTCTAGGGGATACGGTGGCATGAGTAACATTGTGTGGGCAGCTGCACGCGATTTCAATGATAAATATTCCTTCAATAGGAGGATTTATTCACAAGAAAAACATCGATCCTGAGAGTCATCGAAGGTTAGGGACGTGAAAGATCCGCTTCGGAAATGCACCAAGTGGAGCAAACAGCATCGTTTTCATCGGCGTCTTGGGGGAAAATGACTTCGGAGTGAAAATCTGCTTCTGTTGAACTGCCCAGAAAGTTATGACAAGAAAGATAACTTTCAGCCCTCAACCCTGCTTTTTTACTTCAGAGATTCACACGGTTTTGAGTTACTAAATGGTCGAATGCGGACTCTCTTGGACCGCTACCGCTTTTCGTTTTAGATCATTGCTAAAGGGCGCATTGAAATCCTTTGAGGGGTCCTTCGTTGTTAAGAGAGAGGGAATAATGGATAGGCTCGACAGCAAACGGCTTTCTCGCTTTTGCGTAGCGATGTTTTTTTTTTCGCTGTGGAAACCTCAAGTCCATTGAGCAGGGCTGACCTGGACCTGGGGCAATAACTGGAAAACTTCTCCTCTATGTCCCAGCAAACCTTACCCGCGACGCACCCGACGGGCTGTATATGTGCGATAGTCAGCGGTTTTGGGAGTGTTAAACACTGATAAGCTTCCGAAGGATTATCGTAGCAATTTCCCACGAATAAAACACCAATTATATTACATTCGATCGGGTAGGATACGCGGATTTTTTTGCCGTTTGCATGCTCAATCCTGGTACCCTTCTGACGTACTGCTTTAGGTGTAAGCCAAGATTTTAGCCGGCTAGTTCCTTGAGCAGCGATGATAGCACACCTCAGCAGGGTGAATAACGGTCGAGGATTTCCTCGACCATAGCTCTCTACCATGTGAGCGTAGTGCCGAGAGTGAACATACCGCCGCAGTAAAGTCTCGACGGCAGCGCCCATGGCCAGGGTCAACCGTCCGTTGGACAAAGTCCAACGCGACGACGAGAGTAATGCCGAGAGTGAACGTACGCACGGAGACACAGACGGCTCGCGGGTGGCGAGAGTGAATGCCGGCGCGGAGAGCGGTGAACATCGGTCCAACGTCGCTCCAATATCGGTCCAACGTAACGGTTGACCCTGCCCATGGCGAGTGTGAATGTCCGCGCGAGAGATCGTGTCTGATCGGGCAGAGAATCCTCGACGTGCCGTTGAGGAATCCTCAAGCGATATTCACCCTGCACTAGTATATCGTGACTAGGCGCAACTGTAGCTCTAGGAAGGGGCCCCAGCTCGAAACATTGCCCTACATCCTCGGAAACGTTCAGTTTCAGTACCAAGCCTTAGAGGAGAAGAGGGAATCCGAGGTGCTGAGCAATTCTTATTTCCACCGGGAGTTCCCTCTCTCTCCGTTTTGGGCTTAGTCTCGTGGCTGTTCCTACAGAGCCCGCCTCCCTCCCCAGAACACAACTGCGCCCGCAATGGCCTATTACCCTGTTGTTTACTTCAGTCGCACAAGACCGATAAAACGGCGAACATATATCCAGGGGCCGTAAGGTATGCTTCCCCGAAGGGTTAGGGGACGAAAATCCCTTTAAATTTTCTCTGTCGTCCCAACTGGGATTGTCCTGATAAAGGGCCTACATTTAATATATGTGTGTTGCTTAAAGTAAACATGCATTGAGAATAAAGAAACAGTGTCGTTCAAAACAAAAAATTTAAAGGGACTTTCGTCCCCGCAAGCATTCGGGGAAGCATACCTTACGGCCCCTGAAGGTCACTTGCGTACAACTCACCCAGATTACTCACAGACAGCGTCAACAGCAAACCCATGCAACGGTCAACACAGGTGATTTTTTGGCGGAAAAAAAGAGGCAATAGAATAACAAGCCATGTTACTCGCAGATGATGCGATTAAGGCAAGCGTTCTCCCAGGTACCTTGAGGCCACAAGTTCCGCTCAACACCAACAATGTGTGTGCAGGGCAATACAAAGGATTCGGCGCCGTTGAATCTCTTGAAGGTATGCGCACGCAGTCCTATTCCGTCATAGTGGCACTTTG
Source organism: Ostertagia ostertagi (assembly GCA_036418205.1). Taxonomy (NCBI): domain Eukaryota; kingdom Metazoa; phylum Nematoda; class Chromadorea; order Rhabditida; family Trichostrongylidae; genus Ostertagia; species Ostertagia ostertagi. The sequence continues at coordinate 1,625 of MU898980.1, read as the reverse complement.
GTGCAGTTAGGCCTGCACAATGATTGGCGGGAGTCAGTCGCTTTCGAGTCAGAATTTTCTCGCCCAAGCTAGTCTTGTATCAAGTGGCCCCGAGGGAGGGAAGATTTGATTGACCCTGGCCTCATCCACCATTGCAAGGTACAGATCGTCGGACTAGTGCAACACGGATTTTGAAGCGGGCGCCATGTCGTCACCACACTAAATCCGCCACTTAGTAGTAAGTCCTAGTGAAGGGTTAACTAACGAAATTGCTCATTGCCTCAGCACAGCCGATCCTCTTTAAATTACGTGCTATGTTGGGCTATATCGGTCTAAAGCAGCGAAACCTTCCTTTGCTCGTTCTTTTAAGGCAAACTCCGGGATTGACCTGGTGCTGTCAGCGCTCTGCGATGATAGCTTATGCGGAAGACTTTGAAAGTGGAGGGAAGTTCTTGGGAACACTAAAGTTAAAGTATTACCCTTAAACAGGGACCGGATGCTGGTACGATGGCGGTGGACAAGAAAGACAAAATGCCGCGACATGAGACTGTCGTTTAAAGGCATGCCCCAGGATCACATTGGTGTGGCTCTTGTACACGAATGCGAATGTATTGGTGGGAAGTGGGCCGGCAGTAAAGAAAAAAGGAAAAGAATCCGTCGAAAACGCTTAGGTTAAGGGCTCACTCACCTTCCTAATCGGCTGTGCTAAGGGAATGAGAGACTAAGCGCGGAGAGGAGAGTATGGGGCGAGAGAGCGCTACAGATGAGAGATCGCCAGACAACAGTCTGATAAGAGAAAAAAAGTCTGCGCAAGCTTGGGCAGCTTACTTTGCAAGGCCCCAAGCGCTCTTGTTGGTTCTGTGCGTGCACGAGAACGCCACATTTGTGATTGTCCTCCTAGGGTCTATACTACAAACCGAAGAGAAGCGTTCACACGACCTCTGCCTGGGTTGTGCCTTTAAGAGAGCAAGCTGATCTCTAATGCACGTTGATCTCACCTTGTGTGGGTGGGAGCGTTGGAAATTGGGTCGATGGTTGCAGGCCCGTAAGGATTAGCGCCCTAACCGCGCAATTTTTGCGACGAAGCTGGAGTGATCTAGGTAGTTACAGACCTTACAATTTCCCCGTGGTATCCCTCCTACTAGTCGGGCCAATCCCGGGGTTTGCCTTTAATGATTTACCCTGACTGATGAATCGAGTGAAATTCAGATTTAAAGGCACAACCCAGGCAAAAGTCGTACGATCCCTCCGATATGTAGAATGTGGATGGGTCCTAAAGGTAACAGATATGGCACTGCTGCGCACGGGAAACACTCGGGGAGAACGCTAGAGTCCTTCGAATAAGAGCTCACGCAGTTCCCAATTTGCTCTTTGTCTTATCAAGGCTCTGTGCCTGGCGCCTTGTTCTCTCGTGCACTCCCTCGCCTCATACCCCTTTTCGCGCCTATCCCCTCAATGCCTTAGCACAGCCCGCTTGCGAAGGTGAGCAAGCCCTTAACCTGAGCGTTTTGAGAGATTCTTCTCTTTCTTTTCCTTACTGCCGTCCCATTCCCCACAAATAAGTTTGTAGTGGTGTGCAAGAACCAAACAGTTTGATCCTGGGCATGTTTGCAAGTCATTGAAGTTTTTAATGGTCGGTAGAATTT
>MU898978.1:0-11993 GCA_036418205.1 Ostertagia ostertagi | reverse complement strand
TGAGAGGAGCTCAACATACAAGTGCTACAAAATCGGCGGATATTTGAGAAGCTGCCTAGTTCAAAAATTAGTCTAAAAGGGTCACCTGCGAGAAGAACTGCGCATTTTCACCTGTTCCATTCTCCCCATTGAAACAGGTGAAAATGCGTAGTTCCTCTCTTGAGTAACTCTCTTTAAACCATTTCGTGAGATGGCAGACGTTCTATCAAAAAAATTTCTCGGGTACTTTTTCCCCGGAAGGATAGCATATATTATGCGGTCCGGGGATCAAATCCTGGGTCGTGAGTCGCCCGGGCCAACCAAGCCTTCCATCCCTCCGGGGTCGGTTAATTGGTACCAGACTTGTCTGGGAGGATAAAAACACTGACTTGTACATCGGCTGGCCCCCGCAAGTCATTGTATAGGCCACATCGCATTCAAACGCCACTACGAATGTACAAATGGAAGTAGAATGCGTGCCGCATCCCAAAAGGGATTGATCAACGGCAAATGCTTTTATTTATCCCAGATGCGAGGCCCCGCACTGGCTGCGTAAAACCGAGTCGGGGTCAATCAGTTGTCGAATGTTAGTTTAGTATATTGCGATCTTGAATAACTGTAAAAGATTGCATGGATGGCAAATAATTTCGCTTTGTAGTTACAGTTGCGGTAACGCTAGAGGAGCTAGTCTCTGAACCTGGCCTATACTCTTGGTAACGATTCCAGAATTACGGGTCATAGTAAAATGTGACTGAACGAGGAACGGGCTCATGAGCCTGGAATCACAGACAGCGACCAGGAGCCTAACTTGGTAGGTGGAGGCTTTTTAACGGAAAGTTAGTGTCGTCCCTATTCTCACACTAAGATTTTTTCGTCCTTTCACGAGAAACAGCTATCTCTGAGACAGTGCACGCTCTTGAAACTTTTTTCCCCTTTGTTGAGCTTAGGGGGGTGGCCTGTTTGTGACCCGGGGGGGGGGACATGAGGGGATCACAAAGGAGCATTGGTTCAGCAAATTAAGAACAATGATGGCGTCAGGCAGACATCAAAATCAAGTATCTTACGTTGTTGTGAGTACAACGGAAATGGAAGGCGAAACTATTTATTGTGTACCGGTCTATAGTTGGGGTTATGTGCTGAGTATACTCGAACGTTCATTTTGCTGTTTTCAATTGTCCTTCCAATACTGTCCCTCCAATTTCCAAAGCGCATCGAATGCAGATTACACACCACAAGTGACGGTCTCTAAAATCAGTAACTAGTGATTCATACTGATAGGTAGTAGTTGGCAAATAAGAGATGTAATTAGTGACACTGATAAATAGAACAGTAACAGCCCAATAATATTCATCGACAGAACATCAACATTTGTGAGAGGGCCGTTCAGTCAATTTCGTGACGATACTGGTCTGAACATCGACAACGGCTTCTGGTTTTCTGTGACAGAGGGTAGATAAGTTGCAGTTCCATATTGTAACCTAACGGAAGGTCATTTTGAACCGATCACTATGAGCATAAAGATAGAATTTTTGTCTAATCATAATTCAATAATATAATAATTTTTGTCTAATCATAAACAATAATATATATATATATAATAATCCTGTAAGAATGTCTATTTCGTGAATTTTCATTCTTTTTCACTGATACGTGTTTATTGTGTGACACATTTTTTGAATTCAAAACCTAGCAAATCTTTCGATTTTGTGATTCCAAGTATAGATGTTTGAACGAATACCCAACGTGGGTGCGGCCTTGCTTCTTGTGATTTCACAACTTCCCCATAGATCAACAATCATCGCCCACATTATCACTATCTCCATCATCACCTGCTTGTGATATGAGTAAGCGACATGCTCTTAGTCATAAAAAACACAGCTATTGGACCAATAGCAGGAAGCGATTACGATAAGGAAGGACCGCATCGCGAGGGTATATGCGCACCCGAGACAGTTACATGGCTTGCCAGGAAGCGAACTGTGACGTTTTCATCACGAAGGTGCCCTGGTTGCTGAGTAGCACTTCTGAAGCACCCCGCCTCGAAAGCGTCGCCACCTGTTCAACCGATGGCGTGGGCGAGCTGTTTGCTGCTGGCTTGTCCTTCCAGAAGATCCTCCCTTATGTATCTTTCAACTTATCCACGTAGTGCGTTATCAATCAAAACACGATGCTTGTTGGCATGATGGCGGCTGTCGGGATTACCACGTCCAAACATCTTCTTTCTTTGTCGCCTGCTCACTCATCCTCAAAAATGAACTGGCAATCATTATACTTTGCGTATTCTTGACGGATTTCTCTGCTTTTTTCGCTGTTGGCGTACCGCTGAGTACCCCCACGTCCCCTAAACCCCTCCAGACTATCGTCGTAGTTGCTGCCTAATTATTGTGAAGGACGGTGTGCCATAGTGGGAATCAATAGGAAATTTCATATAACTTGAGCGCCGCAAAATTTGCTATCCATGGAATCCTGGACTTTTGCGCGCCCATCTAGGTAGCGGCGGCGCAACGCAAACTTGAGCCCAGCGCTCTCTGCATAGGTAACAAATGACAAATTTTTGGAACTGAGCAAAAAAGTCATTCTAAACCGTAAGATCGAGCCTTGCGAGCGGGCGTTCGATACTCAAAGCACACCATGAATTCGTGGAGGTTGCCCCTGCATAGCCTGTGCGTTGGCATTGTAGGGGGCAGGCGGACCTCACAATCAGTTTGATGGCTTTTCTATGAAATAATCTTAGATTGAGCGCCAACGAAGAGGCAATTCCAGTGGCTGAACAGCGCTGGCTCTTCCTCGCGTAAGTGTGATGCAATAGTTTGCCAGTCAACCAGTGTTCAAGCGCCCTTTCTCGTTTTGTATTCTTAGTCATCAGGCGGTTCTATTCACAAAGTGTGCCGGTACTGCCGTCGTCAGTTTCGAAGGATGCTTATTTTTCAAACAAAATTTGGTCTGGAGGCCTTGCATACGCATGCTTTTGGTTACGCCATGCGCTGTACTTCTATTCAGAATAAGCAGAGGCACATTAAAAGGCATTGACTCCAATAATTTAAATCGTTCATATTTCGTATCGTTCTTGTCAAAATATGCAGCTAACTGACTTCCCTGGGAGGGAAGGGGGGGGGGGAGTTTTACAGCTTTTCGGTGGTCATACAAGCGCGTAAGAATACCCTCTATCTAAGTCTAGCCTCTTCTGTTGTTGTACAATTTCCTATCATCTTTTTGAGTTATTTTCTCAAGTGTTGTGTTTCATTTTATTGATCGGATACCAACTAACTACTCAAGAACTCATTTTTGTTCTGACAGCTCTTCAATTAATCCATTTTGTGTTTTTTTTTTCATACTGTAAAGGATGAGGATCTGATTAAAAGTAGCTGTGTTATCTCGCCATTCACGGAATTGCGTCTCAGAAACCATTCAACTCGATATTTGCTTCATACTAAATAGGTATGACTGCTACTGCTGCTAGACGTTTGGATATGCAGTCGTATTCAGGAATGACGTACGACTCTATGAGATTTCCTCAAGAAATTTCCGACGATATCGCTGAAGAAGCCCGTATGAAAGCGAGAAGTATCAGCCGGGCATCCAGCTACGATTCAATTAATCAGGTGAATTTATGTTGAGCCCAATACCCCTGCGGTAGGCTGGAGCGGAATGTTCCCCGTTATACAAGGACGAAGGAATACCTGCAACTTGTTGGAGGCAGGTTTCTTGGTCACCTCTCTCTAGAAAAGGCTAATAACACACAGGCCTTGCTATCCGAAAGATTAGTGCTTCACACTGCTATCAAATACAACACGCTTTGAAAAGAAAAAAAAAAAAAAAAAAAAAAAAAAAAAAAAAAAAAAAAAAAAAAAAAAAAAAAGGCTTAGGTACACTTCTGCGACATGTTAGGTAGCCTTAACAGTCGTAAAGGCGAATTGACGAGGTGAGATAAAAGATCATTTCTCAACGACAATCTAGAGATCTCTGCCGTTCAGCTGTGATGAATTACATACCGAGTCGCTACGAGTCGATCATCTGAGCGTAGAAAAACTGATTTCCCGGAGGGGCTGTTTTCATGTAGTAATTAAAGAAAAGAATTAACCCTTTGACGACCGTGTGGCCCGCCGGTGGGCCACACTTTCGCTCGGTGGCGACACGTTTTTAGGGTTTATTTTGGCATTTTTTATGTTTCAAAACTACACAAATACATCATCGAATTCGCGGAATAATGCGCTAATTACTAATAGTGAAATTGTTGGAGAGTTAATGATTATTGATGAAAAAATTTAGAAAGAAGTGAAGTGACGCATTCATAACGGCGGTCGTCAAAGGGTTAATAGGTTACTCACTTGGATCTTTAGACGAACAGTGGAACGGTGTGAATATTCGCAAAATTCAAAAGCACTTTCAACTAAAATTCGAATGTCGGCCGAGGTTAATGTTGTGCCAAGAAGAGACCATTCTTCACGGTTGTTTGAAACTCTTTCTTTTTCTTCTTTTTCGAAAAGGAATGGAATAAATAAAATAAAGTCGTTTCTCTCTGTCTTGCCTACCGCAGTCCTTCACGGAAAACTTATTGTGGAGTAAACGGTAAGTAAACCTGAATTAGCTACCAAGATTGAGGAAGTGGTATTCGCTTCTTGTGGGACACATCTAGTTTCGGCAGGCGACATGCCGTTGGGAATACATCGGTGTCCATGACATTTGTGTAATACGTAGAAACTTTACGTGCTGGTTTTGTTCTTCCACAACGGTTTTGGGGATCGGGGGGAAAGTAGGGGCACTGTTTTCATTTACTCAAAAGAGCCTATTCGTGCAATATTGACTCGTCCAGAGATTGACGCGTTACTTGTCTTCGGGGAGTCTTCTGAATCTCGGCTGCTTTTTATGAAAGGTTGCAGGCTCACAGGCCGTCTCGCATTGTGTTTAAAGATTGAGATGGCCAAAAATATTATGTTAAACTTCGTAATAACTGAACAAGTACGAATGTTGTATATGCACCAGTGAAAGGTAGTGGAGGGCCTGAGGAAGGTATACGTGGCCTTTTCGGGGCCTGAGATGCGCTAGTTGCAGAGAACTGGGGCGAAATCCTGTGCCTCTTCTGTGAAATGTATTAAAGTCGCAGACGGGTTGTTTCAGGCGACGATGGTTATGCTTTTTGGCGTGTAATACCCCTTTGCTACATAGTTGATGTTGTCTGAAATTGGAGGTCAAATGCGCAAAAAAACAGGTTCCCATTTTGCATGTTATTTAAGGATTTCTTTTGCTTTTTCCAGCACTGGCATTATTTAGCATTCCATCTTCTATTAGGAACCCAACCCAATCTTGTCGTAATCCCTCGCTTTGAGTGTAGTACTTTTTGATGAGGGCTAATGAGTCTTTACATCCGCACATGCTGCTCACATGAAACAACACTTTTTTCACCTCGTCATCCACTCTGGGATTCCTTCACCTTTAGCCTTAGCTGGAGATGCCCGTTTCCTTGGGTTAAGACCGCTCCTTTAAACCCTGCAGACCAAAATTGTGGGAATAACCTCAGGAGTCCACAAACACACTACACCAGTACTTATCAGAAGTACACTTTAATGATTACATGTCACGAGCGCTCCCTTTCTTATCTTTGAGTGGAGAGCACATTGAACTGTCCCTCATTTTCATCTTTTTTCTTTCTAAAAATAAGTTACTAAAGAAGGGTAGGTAAATATGGAAAAGAATTGCTTGAGTAAAAAACTTGCGGTGTATTGGTTAACTGAAAATCGTAAATTGTTGTTGATATATGCTTACAAATATTAGTTAACAAAACGAATTTCCGGACCTTTTCTTGCCGTGAGTGGCTCGTGCCGGCCGAACATTGAAAACCAGCATTCCGTCAAATTACGGACCTCGTGATAATTTTGCCAACTAAAACTTGAAGGCTTAAGAATTCAATCAACCTTGGTACTTTAGGACCTTCCTCTCAACGACTACTTTTCTTCCGATGAACTCGACAAACTCAGCAGCTGCTTAAGCGAGGTTGGCATTGTGAGTATGTTCCATAGCGTAGAACACCGGTACTACATCGGAGGCAGTAGTTTGACCAGTAATTTATTAATTTTAACATCATTCACAAAGTTCTATTGATTTACTTATTTATCTGTTTATTGCACATATGCGTCATTAACACTGCTCCAAATTGAGTAAATAAATAAAAAAATCAATTCAGCATCAGTTATGAATGATTCTGTTGAAAATTCTTCTATATTCACAAAATCTTTTTGCGGTACTCTTTATAGTGACTTTGACAATTTGTAGCTTTGCACGTTGCAGTGGAAAACCGAGCCTCCTACCATTAGCAATTATCGAAAGGAAACAGCGAAACCTGTGGGGGAAGGCTGGGGAGGGGGGGGGAGGGAGGGAGGTGTTGTGGTGGTGACAAATGCAGTCATATATAGGCTAGTTACACTTTTGCGCTTCACCATGGAACTTCGCAAGTCCAGTATTTGCCGCAACGAACGTCCTTGAGGAACGGGTGCGATAATGGGTCTATAAGTAAGTGCAGAAGAATTTTACTCCGAAGAATTTTACTCCGAATTTTTTCTTACTTTTTTCACAGGTCAATCATAACATAAATGAACCCGGGATGGCACAAGATTGATTGACTCAAGATTCAATTTAGTATTTGCGGATAAGGAAAAAAGCTAAGTGCTGACCCAATACACGTGAACCGTTACCGACTGATAGCCGAAAAAAGGGCAAGGGGGACGCACGCACGCAAAGTTGCTAAAAAGCCCTGAAGATAATCCTACTGCCGAGGCCGCAGCGCAACAGGGGCGGGTGCAGGGGGCACCTCTTTGATCTAAACACGAACCCCAGGGCACCTATGATGGCATTAACTAGGTTTGCGTGCTGGTGCTAGGAATGAGTATATACATAAATGTAGCCGGAAACGGCCTTAGCAGGAGGGGGTCAGCAAATAGCCCTAATGGATTCAAAGGAGAAGAAGCGAATGCTTAGAGTGTTTTGGGGGCAGCCAATCCGTACCCTTCAGTTTTTAATATTACTGCGGGAAAAAAGTTTGTTGTAATAAATACTAGGATGCATTTCTTTCTCAAATTAGACAGGTATCGAATTTTGAAGTGATTTCTCGAAGTTTTCTGGGGAAGTGCCCAACCTCCGCCTTGATGAGTGGAAACAAACTAAAACTAGCCATGAAGCTCCATATAATCGATGTAACCCTCGAAGATATCCATTTAAACGCGGATTTTTTTTCCTATTTGCTCTGCCTTTCGAAGTTCAAGGACAACTATAAAACTCCCTCCACTTGCACTGTTGGTATAGTCGACGAGTGTGCTTGGCGTTGCTCAAGTGACGTCAATTTCTTCATTAGCTGGTGTTCTATTTCCTAACCATCTTCCTTATATGTTTTTAGCCATGCATTTGTTTCTCAGTAAAAATCCTTTGGTGACACAATTTTGCCATGCGATGGCTTGCGATTGACCATCCGCTTTCCTTCTTCGGTTCTTGTGATAACCGTTGAACCTGCTGTGCAATAGCTATGGTCTGCTGGATCCCTCAAGACATCAAACAAACGAAGTACCACGACACCTTCGATCCGATGATCAGATTTGTTCGGGTACCCCCAGGAGGCCCGTCGCGCGGCAAAAAGGCAAAGTCAGCGGACGAGTCGCGCGCGTACTATAGGGATTTCGCGTCAAGTTAAATAGAGTGTCCCATTGCACGTCCTACATCGCACATCACGCGCTGCAACTCGTCCGACGACTCTGCCTTCTTGCCGCGCGACGGGCCTCCTGGGGGTACGCGATTTCTTCGCGAAAATTCTGCACGGAAGCTAGAACGTCACGCGTTCTTCAAGCGCGGAGGACACGGGAGTACTTTGACTAGAGAAAGGGACGATTGGTGACATTGCTGACGCCCGCTCGAGGACTACGACGAGCAACCGGACGACAGCGCTAAGCAGATAACAGGCCTGCCACTACTCTGTACTTAGGCCGTTAATGTGCTTTCTTATGCAAGTTTATTTATCAAACACCTGATGTCTTAGTGATGAAATGTTTGTGTGGGGTTTGACACATAGGGTGCAGGTGAGAAAACCCACGTAAAAAGTTTGATTTCTTCATCAGCTTCTAATTTTGTTCAGTCGCAATAAACAGAGACATCAGCCCCGTGCTAGAGTGACATGCGCGTACGGCTGAAATCATCGTTCAGCACTCACAGAACAATCAGCAATCAGCGCTATTTACATTTTTTGTCTTCGAAAAACTGATGTTGGCCACGTGGTAAAGCAACTGCACGTAGCTATAGAGTAACGGCTGCTACCAGTTGGTATGTCAGATAGGTGGGCCATCTGTAGTGAATCATGGAAAGGCCTAGTTGAGTCCTATATTTTGAGTCAGTGAGTCCTAGTTGAGTCCTTTTTGAGGCACGGCAACTTGGGTTTTCTTCTCAAATGTTGCTACATACATATGTACCTATTTTTAGCCAAACACGGGGGTCTTTCAGGCCAAGCCGCGATTTTTGGAAACTCACAGGTTGCACGAGAATAGCTGTGCTGCCCTGCCTGATCTTGATGTGTAATTTTTGGGGCACGGCAGCTTAGGTTTTCTTCTCAAATGTTGCTACATACATATGTACCTATTTTTAGCCAAACACGGGGGTCTTTCAGGCCAAGCCGCGATTTTTGGAAACTCACAGGTCGCACGAGAATAGCAGTGATGGTCCCGAGTACTGAGGGGCTCCCATAAACTACTATAATTTAACACAATGACGACAGCCTGTTGTATTTGCTTCTCGACATCTTTTTTCGATATTTTCCGAAACCAGCACAACTCTTCAATAATTTTTTGTTACTGTTGATGGGTATAATATTTTCTGGTCCAATGATATAAAACGTACAACTTTTCGGGCACAATATAAAATTGACCTAGCGTTATGTAGGTTCGGATTCGTAGAATCCTATAATCTATATTTTTTCGCACGAAAAATCTTTTGGACGCGCTAAATGCCTTTTTCATGCTGTTCGTAGTGTGTCAGATGACTGCTTTGAAAGGCCAGCGAGCAGAGGACAATGTTTACTGCCCTGCCTGATCTTGATTTGTAATTTTTGAGGCACGGCAACTTGGGTTTTCTTCTCAAATATTGCTACATATGTACCTATTTTTAGCCTAACAAGCGGGTCTTTCAGGCCAAGCTGCGCTTTTTGGAAACGGTCTCTTGCATATTGTAAGGACGTACAATAACGGTCAAAAGTATTCGCCGAAACGGTTTTTCGTGCTTCTTTTTTTCGCTAGCAAAAGCTTAATGGTGACCTCGGGAAAATTTCTCTTTTGAATATCCTGATTCTTTAAGACTTGAGGATATAAAAACACTAGAAAACATAGTATAATCAATCTTTGGAGGACGTTGCTCAAGCGAGAAAAAATAATGCACCGAAAATCGTTTCGGCGAACACTTTTGACCGCTACTGTAGTATGTACCATGTTTCCTTTTCGCCTTAAACATTTTGGTAGTATCAAAAAAAGTTGTGTGAACGTATCCCCTTCAATTCCCCGCGGCGAACTAAGTTTTTTGCAATCAAGGTTGGCGGCCACTTGTTGGCTTCAAAATGGTCCTGACGATGAATCTGATATCTGATTTTGATATTTAGCGCGATTTGGCACCAAAAAGTAGGTGCCAACCGAAATGCAAAACTTAGTCGTTCGCGGGGAACTCGAACCATCAAGGGTGTTATTGACCACGTTTTTGATACTATTGAAGCGTTCAGCGAAGATGAAACACGGTTTTGCGTTCTCTACATGCGACAACATGCAAAGAACTGTTACGAAAAAGCGTGGCTTGCCCTGAAAGACCCCCTTGTAAGGACAATTGGTTGGCAGGACGTAGGACGCTCTAGAGAAAGGTTAAAGCGACAAGTTTTTGCATATGTTGATTTGATGTGCCCACAGTGGTGGTATGTTTAACCGTGATTAGATCCAGTAGATCCTGAAAAGGTCATTAGTTTAGCGACGGTATGGTTTGAAGGGTTCCTCGAGCAATACATAGGGACTGATAAGGAAACAGTAACGTTGCCAAGGCTCTGCTAATGACTTTTACTTTCGTTTTCCTAGCTGATTGAATAGCTCGTTTATCAAACTAGAGGCAGTGTACAGCCGACGAGCTGTCGTGCAGTCGCGTATTTTTTGTGCCCACGAGAGACGCACCAAGTGCGTGTGATCGTTCGTTGTTCACGTCGGTCATACACACGATCAGTGCCGCCCAGACACATTCGCACACCTCGTGAACTTCCAGTTTGACAGCTGTATTCGCTTTTGAATGGCTCTTTCGTATCGCTATTACTCGTTCGCCGGCACCGTCGTGCGTCAAGTCAAAGTCTCACCGAACCCCAACAATGTAAGTTATCGATACTTGGTTGAAGTTGAAAAATGGCTCACAGTTGATCGATTTGCTTATCTGTTTTTGGTCAATTTTTCGAGGTAGCTTCCCTCTTTCGAATATGTTGTTATTTGAATAAAACCTAGCTGTCATCAGAGGGATCATTCCTTTTTCCATTTGCATACCATGACTATCATTTGTTGAAAGTCTTTTCGATTTCCCTGGTCACATAATCACTTTAGAAGAACGCGAAAATTCATTTGGAAAATATTTGTTCTCCTTTACTTTTCATAAACAACAAACACAAACTCAAGATTTTGAGGCCATAGGCGCTGGTGTGCTTGAAGATTAGTCCTTGGCCTTGGCTTAGCTAAAAAAATTACTTTGACCACCGCTTCTACGAGAGTGCTTGATGCTGTAAAATTTGAATGGACCAAGTTCAGTGGATTGTTCGACATGTTCAACTTGCCTTGCTTCTGACCACGGACTAGACTGAGAGATCAAGTGATAACATTAGCTGAGCCAGAAGGCCATGATGCAAAAAGTCTACACATTCAACACCCCTTTGCCCTAGTTCCCGTCTTGGACCTAGGGGGATTAAGAGCGCCAGGGTGTAGGCAATTTTCATTATTCCCTAAATTCCTCCCATGCTCCTAGGCTCGCTTCGCGCAACGACGCCTCCTACCTATACTAGAGCTGGACCATCTTTAGGGATGTAAGCTGGGCTTAGGAATCGTCTTATCGATAATTTGAGATCACTTAGTACTACAAAGCTATGGGCTTTCATTTCAAGGCCCATCTGATGTCAAGAATCGCAGTTCAATAAATGGAAGATATTTTTAGTAACGAAATCCATGTTAAATTTCTTTGGGACAAATCATGCAGTATTACTGTTGAGAAATTTGAGGCGTACATATGTTTTTTTGGCGAACACAATGACGTGGAGGGTCACCGGGGTCACCCAGTGAGTACGTATCAAAGTCGATGTTTATCATCTGAAGGAGTCTCATGTCAATGATCGCACATCGGAGGGATGGAAGGATTGAATGGATCGGTACGATCCTGCAAATCACAACTCTCATCCTCTTCCTTTGTCCATATGTGTTTGATTTATTGAGTGCAAAACTAGGCGGGAGGGCAGGACAATTAGAGATACGGTATGGCTCCAGTGTACACAATGACGTCACGAACCACTGTGGCATCGATAGCACTAGAACTCGGAAGGAAGCGGGAATCCGGGTTGCGTAAGCAGTTTCCACTTCCCCGAACTCGAAAAAAAAGATCGAATCTTCGCTCCTTACCAGGTTTGTCTTAGGTACCGAAATGGAGAGGTTATCTGATCTGTCAGAAAAAGTGAAGACATAAACTAAACCTGTAGCAAAACTGTGATACTCACTACGCACATCGAGCGCCTATTGCGTTCAAATAACGGCTTGCCCCTTCACCCCCCCCCGGACTGGTATCGTCCGTTTTTTTGCTCTGAAATCACAGCCAAGGAGTCGTCTTAATCTCAAATCGTAGCCAAGGCGTCGGGATTCAATTGGCTCGTTCTAGATATACAATATATTAAGAAGAAACTCTGCATTCTGAGTGCCTAAAGTGCTTGCTACATAGTTGGGGGGCAAGGCGATTTTTGTTATCATTTACCCTGAATAATGTGTTCACAC